>RCUC01020590.1:0-13490 GCA_003697995.1 Taxidea taxus jeffersonii
TAGGAGGTGATCCTAGGAAGAATACAAGAGAGTGAGGAAGGAAAAAAGCCAACACAGGATGTGTCAATGAGTAGCTCACTGTGAGCATTTGGGGCTCATTCGTACTTGTGTCCCCCGAGAGTCTGGGTACCAGACCCTTCAGCATCACTCCAGCAAGAGGCAAGGAGGCTAACTATTTATGGTATGTATTTACCAGTTTTCGTCCTGCATTGCTCTATGGGGAACTTGATGTCCTGGCACTTCTGTCCTGCCTTGCATGCTTGGACTGTCCAGAAACAGTCTTCCGTACTTCTGTAGCCAGAAAAGCCCTTGGGTAGAGAGAAGCAATTCCTTGATGGTAAGATATCTGTGTGCTTGCACTGAAGCTGTGAGTGACTTCAGTCAGGGTGGACCCCAGAAACATGAGTGGGCACTGACGTACTGACTAGTGACATGTTTGCAGGATGTTGGCTGACAAAAGGAAATTGGTCAGCTTGATGCTGACCAATGGTGCAGACTGCTTTGAGGGCGAATTTTCTGGAAAAGCCAGTTGTAGAGGATCAAAAATTTTTCTGACTGGTATAATTTAATTGTACGGTCAGTGTTTGTTATAGATAATTGGGTTTTTCTTTGACCTTGACAATCTCACTGGCTTGCTGTCTGCACTGGAAGCACCATTTTCTAACTGTTTCAAATACAATAAGCCAAACCTGGCTCCCACTGCCACGCTTGGGAGGTGCTGACGGCTGTGGTAACCAACCAGCAAAAAGGCAGCGGTGTTTGTATTTTCCATTTTGCCCTTTACGAGAGCATTTCAGCTGAAGCGAAAGGCTTTTTTCTTCACCCTGGGTTTTTAATAGAAATCTCGGTGGCATGAAGCTGTTTTAGTTCTGAGCGCCAGCTTGTAAAGTTCAGTGGTGACAAAGCTCTGTTCTGGAACAGAACGCGGTGGGTGCCACGGCAGAGATGCTAATTCACAGGAGGACCGGAACAAAAATCTAAGCCGGAGACAAGTTTATTACAAAGGGTCATGGACAGTGCTTGTCTGTGGGTCATGTGGGCTGATGGTCATTTCTATGCTAAAAGTTTTAAGTCATTCACATTTTGCAATTAAGTCAATCAATGTATATGGTTTCCCAACTGGCAGTGTATTTTTTTTCTTCTGTATTTAAAATGCTCAGTGAAGAAAGAATGAGGAAGTTTATAGTGTCCTGAAATGGAAACATCTCTGAAACAGGGTGGTCAGTGACAAAAACAATATATAGAACAGTGTTGAGTAGCTACCTATTGTATGAGAAAGAAGGAAAAAAGATTATATAGCCACATTTGTTTGTATTTACATAAAAAATCTAATAAAAGCATCTGAAGTATGGGCAAAGAAGACAGAAACAGGGGTGAAATTTTTCAATATATCATTTTTATATTGTTTTGATTTTAAAATCATATTAATGTATTTCCTGTTCAAGAAAAGAAATAAAAATGCCCAGTGAAGAACATAATCATTGGAAAACAGGCCCCTGTTCTTTGATCACTTCTACAACCTTTGAAGGTAGCTTCAGATGGGAAAATGGATTCCATAAAATTTAAATTCAAATGCACGTAGTGAATCCTTTGCAAGCATTTAGGGCGTGAGTGGAAATTTTTTATATTCACACTCATGGAAATTTTTTACATCTATGCTGCTATTTACCTTCCTGCCAGCAGGGGGAAGTGTTTCTCTGTTTTTCTTTGTGCCTTCGCCTACCTCCAACTTCAGATGCAAAACCAACCAAGAATTCTAATTCAAATCTATGCACAAGATGCACCACATTTTCTAGATTCATGGTGTTACTCTCTCATCCCGAAAACCTTTTGGGGACTTGGAGCTTCCAGTAGGCTGCTAATGATTATTCAAAAGGGGCTGATTATTGGGCTTGCTGGTGTAAAGTCTTTTCTTCCCCATTCTTTGCTCCCTTGTCATTCCACTGGGCCCCTATACATCACTTTCCATAATCACATTGTAGGAGAAAACCCTTAAATTATGAAAATTCACAGCACGTGCTCTCTCTCTGTCTCTCTCTGTTTTACTTTGCAGATGAGACCCAGGATTTGGGAGGCAAAACAAACAAATAAACAAATATGAAGAGGGCAGATTTTGGACCTCCATGAATGATGCCAAAGTTAGGAAAAGCTAAAAGAGGAAGAGAAGATTTCTCTGGGGAGTGTTCTTCTCTGTACCTGGCTGGCCTTGTACCTGATGGGACTCCAGACATCTTCACAACAGGAGCCATTTTGCAAAGGACGAGATGATAGCTCTGAGAGGATGAGCAACTCACCCAAGTTTATGTTGCTGCAAAATGATAGAATTGGAAGTAGGTGCCAGACTGCATCCAAGGAGGAGACACTGAAGGGTTTTTTCCCTGCACCGTGCTAAATAAACTAATGCAGCGCCTCCCCTGTGCTCTTTCCTGCCTCTACCCCTCCAGTCTCTGTCCCGCTCTTCCTCCTCCTCTCAGTGTCTCTGAAGAGAGGAAGGGGAAAAGGACAAACCGCCCAGAGGCTCCTCAGATGTTCAGGGGAAGCTGTTCTTGGTTGTACACTGGCAGTGATTCCTTTCAAAGAGGCAGCAACATTGAACTGCCCAAGGTCAGAGAGTCCCAGAGCTGTGGACTTGGGGAAGAGCCAGGGAAGGCAGTATGCTGTTATGCTGTTCTTTTTTTTTTTTTTTTTTTTAAGCTGTTGGGGGGCATTTTGTGCTTGTGTGTAATGGTATGTTTGAGTATTCCTGCTTCCCTGTCCCAGGTGCCTGGCAGCGCCCAGAGGTGAAGGAGATGGTCACAATGCAGACAGGGACACTTTAAACACTGTATCATAGTGAACAAAGAATAACAGTGAAGACATTGTACACGAAGAGAAGGATGTGAGAGTGAACTTGGGTGGCATGGCGTCCAGCCTTTCTGATAAATAACACAAGCATGCCTTGGGGAGAGAACTGTGGCCCTTGCCAATGCTGAGTAAGGCCAGGAGAAGTCACCTTTTGAGGAATCATGACTCTAGCCACCTTTCAACACTAGCTATGCTGCCATTTCAACACAGAGGTATAAGCAACTGGCTAGCGTCTTCGGGTGGGTGATAGTACCCAGATAGAATTTTCTCCGTTTGCTTTATTTTCCTTTAGTTATGATTCTGTTTATGACAAGAGATTATGATTTTCTGTTTATGGTAGTGACACGTTGTCCCTTTTAAATACAGGCCTTTAAGCAAAAAAGTCAACTTAAAGGAAAATAATTGAGTCAGTAATAGAACAGTTGGTATGGAGATGTGGAAAAACGGTTGGAAGATGGAGGATGACATCTTGGATTATTTTGACATGTATCTTCCATTTCAGACAGTTTAGGACTCTAATACCATCATTTGAGAATCATGTGAAACTGGAATGGTGTCATTTCAGAACAGAAAAGGATGACCTAGTCCAATCTCCCCATTTTAGAGTTGATTTGAAATGTAGGCCGAGAGAGAGGTGATTGGCCGAAGGTCTCAGAGTTGTATTGGCTAATAACGTGTGTGCGTGTATGCACATGCATGTGTGTGCAACTGCTGGCAGGGGCCTGGAGCTGGGAGAGAAGGTCAAGGTAGTCACCAAACATAGCTTTGCTCTAAGTAATTCGGGTTGTCTCAGCACCATAGAGGGAAAGAGGGAAGAGGAGGTGGACACAGTCTTTGAACAAAGTGAAAACCCCTAGATAATGAGAGGGGAAATATCCTGAAAATCCAAGTTTCTTTTGTTTGCTTCAGCAGCAAGGCCAAGAGCTGGTGGGTGTCCCTCAGTAATCTCAGCAGTAGCTTTTTGCTGTGGAATGTGGCGTTAAATACGATAGGTCAGCATTAAGCTTGAACAAAATGTGATGACTGATTAGGAAATGAACGGTAAGACATGGATCATGGTGCTGCTTATCAACATCCCCCCCACCCCCACACACCGGAACAAACAAAGCTGCACTTGCAGGCTCACGAAACTGGACCCAGATGGCCTTGTCCTTGGGACAATGTAGCTCTGGCTGTGACAGTCATCTATGAGGAAATCAGGTGTCACAGGAAGAAGAGACTCAACTGTGCTTCAGATGTTTCAGGAGGAGTGCTGTGGGGGTCTGTGGCCCCCGGCCTCCCCATTTCACTGTGAGGTCTGCCCCCAGTCTTGCTTTCCTGTGTGTATAACTGCGAGTCCAGCAGTATGGTGCAGCCCAGGATTAAAGACAGCCTCCTTTGTGGATGGGGCTGGGGAGCCCAGTGCGTGGTCCAGGACAGGAACTTAACATATATTTGTGGAACAGACGACCACAAGGATGGTTAATTCAATCCATAATCAATCAATAGGGCTTTGCAGGGTGCCTGGCATAGGGCCAGCCTACTGCTCACCCACATTCCTATGTGGATAGTCCATCTTTCAGTGTCCCTATTTCTTCATGTCTAAATTTCATATAAGAAACTGTGTTCTGGGGCTCCGCTGTGACTCAGTCGGTTGGGCATCTGCCTTCCACTAAGGTCTTGATCCCAGGGTCCTGTGTTGGGCCCTGCAGGGAGAAGCCTGCTTCTCCCTCTGTCCCACCCCTACTGTGCTCTCACTCCCTCTCTCTCAAGCCCTCTCTCTGTCTCAAATAAATAAATTCTTTAAAAAAAAAAAAGGAAGAAACTGTGTTCTACAAATACGTTGTTGGGATTTGAGAGATGAGTCCTGTGAGTGCGGGGGTTGCCTATTCATTCACTGACTCATTAAATCATCATTTATCCAACCTACTGATATTTATTAAGCATTTAGGGCAGAGAGAGTCTAGGCTCCTTCTTATAAAGGTTGAGACCTAGGGGGGAAGTCAGGTAACAACCACAAAAAAGAAGTCAGAAGCCAAGATAATGCTTTCAGAATATCATACCTGCTAGAGCAAAATAGCGATTAGATGGAAATAGTAATACTAAGCCTATTGATGAAAGCTAACATTTGCGAAACTCCACACACCATACCTGTTGTAAGCACTTACCCGTATGTGTTTAATCCATATCATCATCCTAAAAGAGGTATAAGTATTATCTTCATTTTATAAAGGGAAACTGAGGCACAGACTTGGAAAGGTGGGATATTTCAGACAGCGTGGTCAGGAAATATTTCAGGGGAAGCACACTTAAGCAGGGGCTAGAAGTAAACATTTCTTGTGCCTCTCCAAAATCCATAATTTCCTTTCTAATCACCCCTCTTCCATCCCACCAATGCCATTCATTGTCACTGCAACTACCTTCTAAGTAGACCAGCTGTCCTTGCAGCCAGAGCGGTGTGACGGGTGTGGGGAGGGCAGAGAGATTGGTCAAATGCATTGGCCCATTTATTGCTCTGTTGACCTTACCAGGGGGTGGCTTACTAGTGGCCTCTAAATTTGAAGGGTACAAGGCTTAGACCTCTGGGATGGCATAGCATGGAGTTACAGCTTGTCCTCTGTACTTGCCTGTGGGGAGGCTTGATATACATCTTCTCTTCCCTTAAGCATTCAGTCATGGTCATTTACTGTGGGAATGGGAGCAGAAGATAACACAGTGGTGGGGACAATTATCAAAATATTCTCATTCACTCACACAATACATTACTTTTCAAGGCCTTTCAGCTCCACATCCCACCTGGGTGTCTGGTCCCAATGACCTTGTGAAGCAGAGACTGTTATGCACATTTGGAAGGTCAGAGACAGGGAGGCTGAGAATCTTAAGTAGTGTAGCCAAGCGCCCATCTAGTGGGGGGGCGAGGAGGGGATGACAAAGCTAGCGCTTGAACTTTGAGAAATGAAAAATCTGTCAGTCCATATGACCAGGCTGTAGGGATAACATCTTTCTTCACAGTAACAAGAACCATCATTCATTGTTTTCAATGTTTATCCTGTGTTGGATTCTGAACCGGGAGCTTTAAACACGTGAACTCATTCAATCTGGTTACATACGGCATGGACAGCAATTGGCAGAGTGTCTAGGATGTAGTAAGAACTTAACATTAACTTATATGGCTTTATTTTTGGATAGGTGGAACCTGAGGCCCAGAAAGGTTAAGTGGTTTGTCCAAAGTTACCCTATTGTTAAACGATGGGGCCACGTGGCTATGAGGTCCAGTTCTTTTGTCTGATGCCCATTGCTGGCCAGCCTGCCTTGGTGTGTGTTGTGGGCAATGCACAGTGAGGTTTTACCTTTTGAAACTTGTTGCTGGCAACACTTAGACTTTCTTCAGGTTCATTTAAATTATGCTTGAAAGCCACTTACACCTTCAGTCTTGCAGACACCATTGGGACAGTAGCCACCTCTGTTGTTCTCTGGAGAACTCATTTTCTCTTCACTGAGACACTGAGAATCTGGGGTGTTGGACAAGATGACTAGCCCCTGCTTGCGTCTGGCAGATTGATGTTTCTTGGAGGGGGCAGTAGAATTCCTTCCCTATGAATGCCATTGGACTTGGAATTCAAGTTGGGAGGGTTTCCTGTTTTGAATTTTACCGAAGTTGCAAACACGAAGCTGTTTCCTAAGTAGACAATGTCCTGGCACTTCTCATCTCTACTCCAGACTACAGCTTTATGTTTACTTTCCCTCATTCCAAACAGGATTTATCTGTGGGGACTTGTGCTCAGCAACACAGAGAAGCCAAGCGGAGGTGTACCGGACTCTGTTTCCCGGCCTCTGGGATGTGGCAGAGAAAGGGCAGATGATTCCCAGTGGAAGCTTTTATCAAGGAGGCAGCATTTTAGCCAAATTTTGAAAGACATTTGGATTTTGATAGAAGGAGGAGGAAGGCAAGCCCAGGAAGCCGTGTATCATACATGAGGTTAATACTGAAAATATATAAGAAACTCAAACAACCTAGTAGCTTAAGAAAAGCAATACACTTGATTTACAAAATGGACAAGAGATCCGATAGACATTTTCCCAGACAAGACTTACAAATGTGCAACATCACTGGTCATCACAGAAGGGCAATTCAAAACTACATTGACATAGCGCCTTACCTGTTACAACCGTCATTATCAAAAAGACAGAAGATAATAGATGCTGGTGAGCATATGGAGAAATTGGAACCTGTGTACACTGTTGGCGGAAGTGTAAATTAGTAGAGCACCATGGAAAACAGTAGGGAGGTTACTCAAAAAATTAAGAAGTGGTCTCACTTCTAGGCATATCTATATAAAAGAAACGAAATCAGCATCTCAATGTCTGCATCCTCATATTCACTGCAGTGTTGTTTGCAATAGCCAAGATACACGAACAACCTAAGTGTTTGTTGATGGATGAATGGATAAGGAAAATGCAGTGTATAGCTACAATGGAATATTATTCTCTGAAAAACAGAAGGAAATCTTGTCATTTGTGCCAATGCAGAAGAATCTGGAGGACGTTATGCTAAGTAAAATAAGCCAGACACAGAGATACAAATAGTCCATGACCTCGCTGATATGTGGAATTAAAAAATGTTGGACTCATAACAGCAGAGAGTAGAATGGTGGTTTCCAGGTTTTGGGAGGAAAGGGAAATGGGAGATGTTGATCAGTGGGTATAAAGTTTCGGTTATGCAAGATGCATAAGTTCTGGAGATCTACGATGCAGTATCGTGACTGTAGTTAACGATACTGTCTTGTACACGTGAAATTTACTGAGAGTAGCTCTTAAGTGTCCCCACCACACAAGATGGTAACTATGTGAGGTGAAGGCTATGCTAATTAGCTCGATTGTGGTAATTGTTTCGCAATGCATACTTACATCAAAACACCACAGCGTACACTTGAAATCCATTCAATTTTTATTTGTCAAGTTTACCTCAGAAAAGCTGTAAGGAAAAAAAAAAAAACAAATACCACAGACTTGGTGGCTTAACCAACAGAAATGTATTACCTCACAGGTCTGGGGGCTGGAGGTCCAAGATCGAGTTGTGGGCAGGCTTGGTTTTGGTTTATAGATGCACATCTTGTGCTGTGGCCTCACAGGGCTTTTCTCTGAGTTCAGGCATCTTTGGTGTCTCTCTGTGCCTCTGAATTCCTTTTTATAACACCGGTCTGATTGGATTTGGGTCCACCCTAACAGCCTCATTTTTACTTAGTCATCCCTTTAAAGGCCCATCTCCAGATATAGTCACATTCTGGGGTACTGGGGCTTAAGGCTTCAATATGCGAATTTTGGAGGGATGCAATTCAGTCCATCACAGACATCAAGCCAGACACTTTACATACTCATCTGTAATGTTTATAATAATTCCATGACTAGTACTATTAGTAACTTCATTTTCAGATATAAAATCTGAGGCAAAATAGGTGAGGTATCTTGTTTCTGGTCACGTAGGTGGTAAAGGGCAAAGTCAGGATTTATCTACATCTAGGTCTGTTTGATAAGAGTCTTCATTCTTCACCACCCAATCTGACCAAAATGGAACCCAGTTGTCTTCATGATGGGTATGTTTGGGTTGTGGCCAAGAGCCTGCTGTGCCTTATTATCAGCTCCTCCTAAGTAGGTGTGGAAAAACAGCACCAGCAGGGAGGGTTTTCAGGATGGTGGAAACACAGGCAGGGTTTCATTTTTTTTTCTTTTTCTTTCTTTTTTAAAATTTTTATTTATTTTTTAAATTTCTTTTCAGTGTTCCAGAATTCATTGCTTATGTGCCACACCCAGTGCGCCATGCAATATGTGCCCTCCATAATACCCACCACCAGGCTCACCCAACCTCCCACCCCTCGCCCCTCTGAAACCCTCAGATTGTTTTTCAGAGTCCATAGTCTCTCATGGTTCATCTCCCCCTCTGATTTCCCTCAACTCCCTTCTCTCCTCTCCATCTCCCCATGTCCTCTGTGTTATTTCTTATGTTCCACAAATAAGTGAAACCATATGATAATTGACTCTCTCTGCTTGACTTATTTCACTCAGCATAATCTCTTCCAGTCCCGTCCATGTTGATACAAACATTGGGCATTCATCTTTTCTGATGGAGGCATAACATTCCATAGTGTATATGGACCACATCTTCCTTATCCATTCAGTCTGTTGAAGGGCATCTTGGTTCTTTCCACAGTTTGGCGCCTGTGGCCATTTGTGCTATGAACATTGGGGTACAGATGGCCCTTCTTTTCACTACATCCGTATTTTTGGGGTAAATACCCAGTAGTGCAATTTCAGGGTCATAGGGAAGCTCTATTTTTAATTTCATAATTAAAAATATGTTTTTTTCAGTTTTCCAAAGTGGCTGCACCAACTTGCATTCCCACCAACAGTCTAAGAGGGTTCCCCTTTCTCCAGATCCTCTCTAACACACATTGTTTACTGTCTTGTTAATATATATATATATATTTTTCTGATAGATCTTTCTATCTTGGAAGGGAGTAGCAGTTTTGTGAGGAGCATGGCTGGCTGTGTCCATGGTGTTGCATCATGAATGGGCATTCTGAGCTTGGGAGGAGATGGAGATGGCTCCTTGAGCAGGTTCCATCCCTAGGGATAAAGAACAGGTTATCTGTCCTAAAGTCCAGTTGACTGAAGCACAAGGATCTAAAGTGAACAGGAATGGTGTTCTCAGTCGAATGGTGTCTCCTCAAAAAGGTATGTTAAAGTCTTAACTGCAGTCCCTGTGAATGGCTTTATTTGGCAATAGGATCTTTGGAGATGTAATTAATCAGGATGAGGCCAGTTAGGTTGCAACTGAGTTAAGGTTTCCCTAATTCCAATAATTGGTGTCTTTAGAAGAAGGCTATGTGAAGACAGAGGTTGGAGTGATGCTTCCACATGCCAAGGAACACCAGGGTTTTTTGGCAACTACCAGAAACCAGGAAAGGGTATAGGACGGATTGTTTCTCAGAGGCTGTGGAAAGAACCAACCCTGTAGACTTCTACCCTCCAGAACCATAAGACAATACATTTCTGTCATTTTAAGCTGCCAGGCTTGTGGGACTTTGATAAGGCAGCTCTAGGAAACTCATACAGATAGGAAGGCAGAAATAGTCATGGAAATAATTGCTCTGGATGATAATAAGTATGACTTCAAGAGAAGAATGAAGATGCAGACTGTGTCTCGGGACTTAGAGGAAAGAACAGTTTTAAAGGAGGTGTGAATTATGGTCTCCAAACCTCTATACAAATGGGCAGATTATGAGGAAAAAAAGAAACTAATGACAAAAGGCAGTAGATGTGATTTTTAGAGTCACTAAGACTTGGGCTGGAATTCAGTATTGGTGCATGCTAAAATGAAGCCATATACCTATTATGTCAGGAGGGTAATTTGAATTAATAAAACCCACAGAGATATTCAGGGAAATTAGGGCATGAGAGGGGAAACAAGCCAGCAGAGAAGAGGATGCAGGTGCAGATATAGATGCACAGAAGTGCCATCCTTAAAGGTGTAATAAAAGCCCTGTGGGTCTCTGGAGGAAGTGGCCAGATGTCTCTCTTGCCCAGGTCACAAAGTACTCAGAGTTAGGATACTGTTGTCATGGGGGCTCACATCACCTCTCCAGCTAAGTGCCATGAAATTTATCTGTCTGCAAGTGGAGAAGTGTAGCATTTTTTGTTTTGTGTTACTGACAACTTCCCCTCATAGGGGGCAGTGACTAAGGAATTTCACCTCTGGACCTAATTATGAATTGTTAATTGATTGGTGAAGTGGAGGTGACAGAGCTGTGAGATGAAGCCATACGGGATTTCTCCTTTTGGGTTGACCATGACCTCATAGAGTTTCTGAGCTTCAGTGAAAAGAAAAGGTATACACAGTCCAGACTGTACATTAGACTTTGGGAAGAAAAGTTTTTACAAATTAGAATATCCTTTTCTTCAGTTCTTATTGGTAGGTGATGCAAAATTCCAGAGGTTTTCTTACCCTTCCTCCCTCCTTCATTCCTTCCTTCTTCCCCTCTCTTCTTTCATTTCTTTTCCAAATGCCATGCACTTCTACACTTTACATGATTCATTAAGGGATATTAAACTTTAGTATTTAGAAATTGAAATTAAGTACTACTGGAGTTTGTGGAAGGCTAAAATTGGTGTTCAGTGGGAAGTCAGGCAGCCTCAAAAAGCTCTCATGAATGGGGACGCCTGGGTGGCTCAGTTGGTTAAGTGTCTGTTTTTGGCTCAGGTCATGATCTCGGGGTCCTGGGATCAAGCACCAAGTAGGGCTCCCTGCTCAGCGGGGAGTCTGCTTGTCTATCTCCCTCTGCACCGGTCCCCTTCCCCCACTTGTGCTACCTCTCTCTCTCTCAAATGAATACATAAAGACTTAAAACAAAAAAAAAGCTCCCATGGATGGCTGCATGCAGGTTGACATTCCCATTATATTCTGGAAGGACAATTAGTTATTATGTATCATTGGGGCAGTCTGTTGGTTGTGGTTTTTGCATGCCTGATTCATACTTGTTAAATATAAATGGCAGCTTCTTTTGTTTCATCATTATTAATTTAGATTGTTGTACATTATCAGATGAACCTCATAGTGTGTTGTTGGCTCTCTTGTGGGAAATAAAAATATTTGCATCACTTGCATTTTTGAAGCTACAGTTCTCTAATAACTATGCCTTAAAATGTGTGGTACTGTGGATCCTAACGTGAAATAGCAACATGCATGGAGGTTAAAGCAGGTTAAGGCAGAGGGTGGACATCCTCTCCATCCCTCCCCCAAATTATAGAGTATACATTTAGTGCTAATGCTAGAGCCAGACTGACCAGCTTGAATCATGGTCCCACCTAAATTGTTTAAGCCTCATTTTCTTTACAAAGTGAGAAGAGCAGAACCTACCTTAGGATTAAACATCAGCATGCATGTACACTATTTCAACAATGCTCAGTAAACAGGAACTAGAAGTTACCCGTGTTTGCAGAGTGCTTACAGTTTGCTAGGTATCATACAAAGTGCTTTATATATATTTACTAATTAATCCTCAGAAAATTCCACAAGGTAGATATGACTATTATGCATGCCTTTAAAAAAATCAACTAACCAACATAACGTAGTACATCATTAGGTTCAGATTGTACATGCCTTTTAGATGAGGAAAAACCTGAGGCAGAGGACAGCTGGTCAGTAGCAAAATGGGGATTTGAACCCTGGAAGCGTGGTTCTAGACATATGGCTGATAACTACCACACTACCTGGGAAGATAACAAGAATCATCCGTTTCTTTACGAATCGGTCATACAGTGAAATCAGAGCCAAGTGAATGGTCTCTCTTCATTTGCAAACCACTTCTCTCCTCACTTGCTGTGGCATCTGGATGGGCAGTGTGTCTTACTCCCAAATCCCCAGAATTAGCTCAGCTCTTGCTCTATGAGTGGCTGAGTCAAGACCTTCCCTCATTGACCTTTTCAATCACCATGCTGGTGATGCTAACTAAATATTGTTCTGTCCAGGAACACCACCTGGACAGAAGTCATCCTAGATTCCACTTTGACCCCAGTGCTCCTTGAGGTGAACATCGTTAAAAATTTCATGAAGTTAAGCCTCCTCCAGATGGACATCATCCTGTTGAGCATCTGGAAAATGTCATTTTCTACTACTATTTCTTAAAATTCATGGAGCTCACTGAATAGCTTTTTAGTCTTGAAATGAACCTTAGTGATAGCTTACAAGAGAGGAAATAGGGATCCAAAACTGTGATGTTACTGTCTGGAGCTTAGTCAAGGGTAGATTACAGACTGGATGCCAGGACTCCCCATACTGTCCCGTGTACTTTTCAATTTGCATATAGTAGGGGAATCTGGGATATTACAGCAAGATGGACTTTGCTTATATGTCACATAACATTTGGGCTAAAGCTAAACAATCCAAATGAATATTCATATATTGCTTTTTTAACTAATAGAAACTGTGGCTTTATAAGTTTATTTTGGGACTTATCTGAGGACATTTATAGAATGCTCATGGGCAATAAAATCATGATACTATCACCTAAGGCACTTGGTGATATCTTAGTGAAAGTTCCGTACAATTGGTCTTTTGTTTTGCACACCATAAACCAAGTAAGTATTCTGCCAAAGATTAAAAACATCTAAAATATTCAGAAGTGTATTATTTGTGGAAATTTCTAGGCACCCATGAAGCAAACCGACAGTGCTTTGGATAAACTCAACTGACTCCACTAATGGAAAGCTTAGAAAAGAAGGTTTGAGTAAGGTTTGAATCAAGATCCATTAAAATATTACTTTAACAGATGAGCCATTTGTGAAATTGGATTTTCAAACAAATGCCTGTACCATATTTTGAAATGAGGGACTTTCAGGTTTGCTTGGAAAGGAAGCAATTTGTGAATTTAGGGGAAAGATATTTCTCAATGACTCTACTGATAGTAGCCAAAGATACCAATGATTATCAATTAATCAATACCAGGCAATTACTAGATATATGACCCAGATACAACCTGTCACTCCTTCTTCAGAACTACCTCTGTCCTTTGCACATAGTTTCAGTATGGAAATAATCTCACTCTTAAAGCGTTTGTAGCCTATAAATTAACTGTGGTTAGGGACACTGCCTCTTTAATTTTTTTTTTTTT
>RCUC01020613.1:0-11421 GCA_003697995.1 Taxidea taxus jeffersonii
CCTCAGAAAATGAGCACTGTGCTCTTCTAACCACAACAATTCCTTAACAAACGTGAGGACCACTGATATATTGAACACTCAAGCCAAAGAACCATCACAGAATGAACTTGAGTTCTGTGAACATGAAAAGATTTCTTTTTTGTTTCCCAAAGGAGATTTTTTTATAACTTTTTTTTCCCCACAAGGAAGAAAAATAATACATTAAGTATCATTAAGAACATTTTTTCAGAGACTGAACTTCCAAATCTAAGGGGGAGAGAGAAGGAAAAGAAAAGTGTTTTAGTGTGGATTTCTAAGCAGCACGAATACCTGTTTTTCAGGCATCTTATTGTTAGCAGTGTTTTTCATTAAAAATAGGAGCACCCCATGAAACTTACGGTTTAGCCCTTAAAGTAACCTTGTTCACATATCTGTAAAGGATATGAAATACTTATACTGGTATACAGTTTCTATAAATAATTATTTTTTTGGAACTTGTAAGGAATATCCCCAAAAGTTTACAGTGCCTTGTTGGGATTTTTTTTTTCCATGAAATAGCCATTGTTTAAAATGAGTGGGAGAGGATAAATAAGTCTTTAAAGACTGAGATTGTTTAGTAGTTCAGGGCTATTCCTCTTCAAGAATATGTCAGGAATTAAGTAGTTATATGTAGAAATACTGAAAATCCTTTCCACAGTGTGGGTTTGGATCACCTATTCTAGTCTGTTTCACTAGTTATACGGTGGACCTGTACTTCATATATCCGTTCAGTTGATGGGATTTATATGTACTTTCATTCTTAGATTTTCACTCCTATTGTCCCAACTTAGTAGCCCTAACTTAGTAGCCCTAAGATGTGGCTTAGTGGATGTGGCCTACTCACTCAGTCCCTGAGACACCCACTACTTGCTTTTGGATGTTAGCTCATACAGCTCCCTGAGGAGCAGGGCCTGTTGGGGTGGGGGGTTCTATTCCTTATATTGTGTGTCAGTCTTTTTTTCTGTGATGGTGCCTTCAGAATAATGAGTATTTCTGTTCCTGGACAATGATAAATCTCATGAGAAATATGTGTAGGTTATATCTCTTAATTTTTGTCCTTTTTTGCTAAGCCTGTGAAATACTTCGGCTCTGATACAACTTGACTTGAATAATATCTTATCCTGAGTCTTCCTCCAAGGCAGTACATATTCCTGCCAGTACTGTAGTAATCTTTTGGGAACTACATGTGGGTAAGCTCTTGTATGTAAGCCATTATATTGCTCTAACTAATGCATACAAACAGTTCTTCTCTTTATGTTTATAGTTTAAATGTCGATATGTAGTGGGAAGGGAAGTTCCTGAGAGATTCAGCACAGCTTTGTCAGTTCAGACTGAGCCATACTGTTTTCCACAAGGGCTCAAAACATAGTCTATCTACTGTGCTTTTGGTGTATGTTTGGATTCTCCTTTTATTGCTTTTCCTAGACTGTACTGTTCTATAAGCAAATGCCCATGTATGATTTTTAAGATGTGCTGGGAAGAAATAAAACAATATCAAAACCACTCATTGTTACAGAAATTGTTGCTTATTTCACGTTGACCCCATATAACCTTATTTCAGCAGCATCATGCTAGGCTGAAAGAGAGTGGATAGAATATAGTCTGTACCCATGAGTGCCTCTCCATTACTGAAGGACATGTGTACAGATACTGATTTTCTCCCTGCCTGTGGCTCCTGTACTGGAGGGAAGGTTACAGTTTTCTGGGCTCTGAAATGACTGAGGATCAAACCTGTTGAACCTAACCTTACTTGGTACATTTCAATAACCACTTGCCTCACTAAGATTTCAGCTCTTAGTTAAGTAAAGAAGTTTTCTGCCTGGCTCGTATGAGCTTGGACTGAATGAACCTTAGAAATCCTCTCATCTTACCTTTTCCTAAACATAATTGTCTAATTTCCCCTATCCACCAGGCCACAGATAACCAGTCTTCCTGAACATTTGCTGTGACCAAATGGGAATTTATTGCTTTTCCAGGAAGCCTGTTTCAGCTTGAAATCTTCAAGTATTAAGAGGTTTTTGCTGTTTAAACAAATCCACCTTCCTCTTGTATTCACTAAGGTGACTTTTAGCTTTGTAGTCCTAGAGAATTGTCTGGGTGCTCTAATGAAGGGCAACTCATGTTCCCCCATGTCTTCTTCAGTCAGCTCCTGCTCGTGTGACTTGCAGAACCTTCACCATCCAGTCTCTCTTCCTATGTGCCTCCTTGTTACCATGGGTTTTTTTTTTTCTTGTTGTTGTTGTTGTTTTTAGATTTATTTATTTTAGCGGGTGGAGGGCCAGAGGGAGGAGATGAAGAGTCTCAAGCAGATTCCTTGCTGACTGCGGAGCATGACACAGGGCTCAATCTCACAGCCCTGAGATCATGACCTGAGCCAAAACTAAGAGTCAGCATTTAACTGACTGTGCAGCTCAGGCACCCCAAAATTTTATTTTTAAAATTTTATTTAATTATTATTATATTTCCTTTTTTAGAAGAAAGTGTATGAGCAATCAGGAAGGAGGGGCAGAGAGAGTATCTCAAACAGGCTGTATGCTGAGCGGGGCTGGATCCCATACCCCTGAGATCATGACCTGAGCTGAAATCAAGAGTTGGATGCTCAACTGACTGAGCCACCCAGGTGCCTCCTCTTTGATGTTCTTAAAGTGAAGTGTCTAGGCCTGAATGTGCTGGAGTAGTAGCAATGATTTCCTTATTCCAGTCACTATTAATTAGTTTTGCGCTTTTATTTATTAATATTTATTTGCGTTTTAATTTTATTTCCGTTTTTATTTATTTATTAGTTATGTGTTTTTGATGAACATTGCACTGTCACCTCACTCTGAACTTGAATTTAACAAAGCTTGTGTTTTCTGCGTATGCCATTTTGGCCACATCTCTCTGGAGTCTGATTATTTTTTTTTTTTAAGTTCAATTACCTCTTTTTATTCTTATTAAAATTTGTATCTTGCTGGATTTGATTCCAGAGTTTCAAAATTTTAGAATCTTGACTTTGATCCAGAATATTTTTTGTTCTCTCCAGTTTTGGGTCCTTAGTAGAAGTGAGACAAAATATGTCTGGATTTGCTTGTAAGTAATGGCAGAAAGCTGTAGTACATGAGAGTCTGCCCGGTAACACATCCATGAAAGAGCTTTCGGGGCACAGGCAGCTATTCTTCCACTTCATGTGCTGTTGTCCACTTTACATTTTTATATTTTGTCCACAAATAGGCTTTTTGTCCCAATGAATCAACAATTATTTCAGACAAACCTTAAACATGCAATTACATTTACTTAAGTCAGTTGCCAGACTGAAATCCTTTGATGAAGCTTGTTGGTCAAGTTTCTTGTCCTAGCCTATGAGAAAAGCAGATGAGGTCTGCCATCACATTTTCTTTTGCCTGCATTTGGCCTCAGGGGCGTGTTTCTATTTTCAATATACTTAAACCCATTTTATGATGCGACCTGTTGACTGGGTCTAATATTGGCTGGTGTACAACCTCTTAAATCCATTCTTACACAGTTCTTTCACATCTTCTGTACCTCATTGTATCCACAGTACACCTGGGAAAGTACTCTAAAAATTGAAATTTTGTCACTATAAAGCTATAAAATAGGAGAGGATGGGGTTCTAAAGCCTAAGAACACAATAGGTTTCTAAGGATGGGGTTCTAAAGCCTAAGAACACAATGGAAAGAGTTCTGTTCTGGAATTTTGAGTGTTTTCCATTTTCTTCTACCAACTACAAGTCATTTTCCCTATTTGGAACCAATTTCTTTTGTAAAATGAAAATGTCCAAGGTCCCTTCTAACTTGGTGATTCTGATTAAGTCTGGATATTTTTACTAAATACTACCCTAGAAATGATGATTGCATCACTTTTAATTCATCTTTTATTAGCCAGACACTGTGCTGAGATTTAACCCTAGACAAGAGGTAATGATTGTTATGACAATCATGTGAAGTGAGTGGTATTATCTGTTTTGTTTTGTTTTTTCTTCTTCTTCTTACTGGTGAAATAACTGAGGTTTAGTGAGGCTGAGTACATCAACTGTTCGTAAGTAGCTGGCAAGTGGGTCTGACTAAATCCAGTGCCTCTGCTGGCTGCTGTACTGCTCCAGGCTGCTTGTCCTCGGTATCTATGACGTATACAGAATTTCTGCTTTTAAAGTAGATTGTTTCTATTCTACATATAGACTATGTAAATAGTCTTTGCCCTCTGCAGGAGGGCATAAGTAAGTAAATGGAGTCTCTCCTAGCTACAAAGGGCAGGCCACTGTATTCATGACTACACACATGAGACATGACTACCAAGATGTCTTTTGTCTCAGATGGTGTTTTGCTCTGTAAATGTTTAATCCAGAAGGTCCTGTATTGGTGCCTTTATAGGTTTAATATGAAACTTATAAAGGAAGTGCTGTGTTTGATGGCTTAATTTGCATTTTTTAGAGCTTTAATAGTGTATTCCTTTGAGCTGCACTTAAAAATGTAAGAATACCAGTTTCTGTAAGTTCTATATCTTCCCATAGAAAGATTGGAAATTGAAAGAACTGTTAAGATTAAGGAAATAGGGGTGCCTGGGCGGCTCAGTGGGTTAAAACTCTGCCTTCACTTCGGGTCATGATCCCAGGGTCCTGGGATCAAGCCCCGCATCAGGCTCTCTGCTCAGCAGGGAGCCTGCTTCCTCCTTTCTCTCTGCCTGTCTCTCTGCCTATTTGTGATCTCTGTCTCTGTCAAATAATAAAATAAAATCTTCAAAAAAAAAAGATTAAGGAAATATTTTATTATAATCTAGAGCCCATCTATGGAAAGTCACAATTCCTTAAAACTGCTAATTTAAGAATTAAAGTTGTTGCTGAAGGATTTGAGCTACATGAGGATACTAAAAAAGTTGCATGTATTTTATAGCTAGAATGAAAGTATAAGTTTAGAATCTGGTGGTTACAGTCATTATGCTGTTGTGGCTGGACAACCAAGAACCCAGAGTTAACAGGCTCTTCACAAAATGTTCTGTAATACTCTGGGTACAGCTCAATAAGTGAATACAAAGAAGCCCAAATGTCACTTTGGTCCCAGAGATAAGACAAAGGATAAGAGGCAGTTAGTGAACGTAGATTGTGAGCTGCAAGTCACACCGTTGCTAGGAATTAGTGTCAGAGAATACCATTCAGAAACCACAGTCTCCAAGGTATTTCTAGATCTAGACCTATAGCCATGAAGAAAAAGACTAAGGAACCTAAGACAAAAACTTAAATTCAAAAATTCTGGCATTCACTTGAAAGGTTTTGCTTTGGTGATGTTATCCTTTTAAAATTAGGTACTTTAGTTATACTTACTTACCTGAATAGACTTCCAGTGTGGAAATTGGCCCAAGTCAAGATTATAGGACAGAGCGGTCAGAAAGGTATTCCCTTAAAGCTTCCTCTTCAAGTCATTTACCCTTTCTTATCTCACATTTTCTAGTAAGCTTATTTATTTGGCATCAATCCCATAGCCCTCCACAAACAAATTGTTAGAATCTACGGCGGAACCTATCACTGGCAGCTCTATATGGATTCGATCTGAGGAGCTCCTCTGAGGTTTGGGAGGCCATATCTCTGTGTTCCTGTATCACCCTGCAGGGAGAGAGTGTGATCATCTATGATTTCATTGCCCAATGACTGCCCTCTATCCCCACAGTTCTCCCAGTTCCTGGCTTCTTATAAATAGGTCAGAGGTCGTCACTGTTCATCTGACCTCACAGATGGAGTTAGTGTGAATATTCGTGCCACAGCTGAGGCCAGATTCAAAAAAGGTTGTCAGGAGGAATGGGAATCCTTTGGCAAGCAGTCATGTCACTGATCAAAGGAGTCTGCTGGTTGTTCTGCATGGAAAGATCAAGTTCTTATTCATGCCTGAGAAAATGAAAATAATTACTTGTGTACAGACAGGTTTATATTCTGAATATGTGGAATGGGGGTTGACTAGGATTATGAAGTACTGGATTTAAACTTTGATTCCTTTAAAATATACCATGCAGACATGATGAAGAAAAAGGAGTAAATGCTTTAGAAATACACAGAAATCCTTTTGTCAAGAAACATGCTTTTAACAATTATATCTCTCTGATACAAAGAATTTGAGAGGCAGGGTGGGGGGTTTGGGGGTAGGGAAAGAAAAAGTGAAACAAGATGGGATTAGGAGGGGGACAAACCAGAAGGGACTCTTAATCTCACAAAACAAACTGAGGGTTGCTGAGGGGTGGGGGTGTAGGGAGAGGGTGGTGGGGTTATGGACATTGGGAAGGGTATGTGATACAGTGAGTGCTGTGCAGTGTATAAACCTGGTTATTCACAGACCTATACCCCCGGAACAAATAATACATTATATGTTGATAAAAATAATGAAATAAAAAAAATAAAAGTGCTTTTAGCACTTAATACAACATAATGTTATAGGAGCACAGAACAAAACTTTTCATCAGAGCTTTGGGGATGAAAGCCTTCAGTTAAATGGCAAAATACAGCCATTGTAAGGTCATTTGTTAGTGTCCTGGTATCAATAAGCAGAGCTAAGTACTTCCAAGGTGAATTTAAAGAACTTTATTTTTTAATTTTTTTAAAATATTTTATTTATTTATTTGACAGATAGAGATCACAAGTAGGCAGACAGACAGGCACAGAGAGAGGGGGAGGCAGGCTCCCCGCCCAGAAGAGAGCCCGATGTGAGGCTCGATCCCAGGACCCTGGGATCATGACCTGAGCCGAAGGCAGAGGCTTTAACCCACTGAGCCACCCAGGCGCCCCCCAAGGTGAATTTAAAAGAAATATATCCTCAGGCACCTGGGTGGCTCAGCTGGTTAAATGTCTGCCTTCAGCTCAGGTCATGATCCCAGAGTCCTAGGATTCAGTCCCGCACTAGGCTTCTTGCTCAGCCAGGAGTCTGCTTCTCCCTCTGCCTATGGCTTCCCCTGCTTGTGCACGTGTTCTCTCTCTAATCCTAATCCTAAAATAATTAGGATATCTATATATATAGATATAGATATACTAAAATAATTAGGAGATATATATATCCTGAAAATAAAGGACAGTAACGTCTGAAGAGTTAGGAATGTCCTCTGTCTCCTCTAACATTCAGAAGACAGGGCAGCTTCCATAGGTGTGGTTCAAGAATCTTTGCTGTTGCCAGGCAGCAGTCTGTCAATCTGAGGGGGTGCCTCTCCAGAGAGCCTGGGTAAGGAAGGGGACAAATGCCATGATTGACCTTTATTCCTTTACTCAGAGGTAGGAGCAGTCAGGATTTCCTGATTCATTACTAACCAGGAAATCCCAGCTGCCCAGCGGCAAGGGGTTAAAACTGTTCTGAAAAGCTTTTTATGCTCTGGAAAGCTAAATTACACATACATGCAAACCACAAACACACAGCACCTGGGTAAATAAAATGTGACTGAATAAAGACCAGGCTATTTGCAAAAGAGAATCTGGAAAACATTTGCTTTTGGGTGGTTAACGTTACTTACACCTTATTTTCTCTTACCTTTTTTAAAGAAAAAAATAGAAGAAATGTGCAAAAACATCAGAATTTTAACATGGCTGTTGAAAATAAGATTTCAGTTCATTTACTTTCCTAATCTTACAGGCTATGGAGATTGAGAGGCACATAGAGCTACTGCACAAAGAAGCAGCAATACTTTTAGTATAAAAGTTGTTAAGTGAAAACCATTTTCCAGAGATAGAATTGTGCTGTGGGATGCACTGAAGTCATTAAACATGAACTGTCTTCCAAACATGGGATCAAACATCTATGGTAAATGGTATTATACATAATTATAATTAAGATTAAAAATGCTTATAAATTTAAAACCATTGGACTTCATGGTAGGCCAGATTTTCTAACAGATCTAATAGAATCTGAGCACCGAGGAAGTCCTGCTGCAAAGGGTTTATGCTGCACATAAGGGATTTCTCCTGCAAGAAAAAAAATCGTCATCTCATTATGGCAGGGATTCACTATTACTTGAAAGCTATCAGACTGAGCCATGAGAAACTGCTAGATTTGTAGGTCAATAACTTTGAAGAACAGCAATTTCATGTTCAACTTAATACTTTTTTTTCTGAACCAGGTCAACTTGGGTTTGACAGTTACATTTATGGATAAAGGGTAGGTAAACAAATAGTAAAGCTCATATATGGTTCATAAAATAAAATGCCTAAGCAGAATGAGTAGAGTTCTCCTTGGGAACGTTGTGGGTATGCAGCTAGCATTATGAATCTACTAGATAAGGTTTCAGAACTTTTCATCTGTGATGGAGGTAGGAAAGAAGTTGGGTGGGGTCACAGGAATAGTGTAGATTTTTCCTTACCAGAGAGGCTACAACACAGAAACAACTCCAGCTTGAACCTATCCTAAGTAGGTAGGAATTAATAAGTTTTCAGGGGGCACATGGGTGGCACAGTGGGTTAAGCCTCTGCCTTTGGCTCAGGTCATGATCTCAGGGTCCTGGGATCGAGCCCTGAGTCCGGCTCTCTGCTCAACGGGGAGCCTGCTTCCCCTATCCACCCCCCATCTGGCTGCCTTTCTGGCTACTTGTGATTTCTGTCAAATAAATACATAAAATCTTAAAAAAAAAAAGTTTTCAGGGTACTTCTACTTTTAGTCACTGTCTAGACATAAATGAGAGCAGAGTTAAGAAAAAGAGTAACTGTATCTTGCTCATATGTACACATTATTAACAAATGGAACAAAAGAAAACTATGTAAAGTTGTTTTTTTAGCAATTGTTTATTGTCTTTATACCATAGCACCATCATTTTGCTAAGGGCACAAGATTTCCCACTGAATCTTGTATATTAAAAAAAACAAGAACTTTTATCACCTAAGGAATTTTGGTTACAGAAAGTGTTAAATCTATATTGAAAAACCCTGCCAAAACATCTTAAACTCTATGCAACATGTGTTCATTTTAAATACGAGGATTACTTGTGAGAATAGAACAAACAATCCCTCAACCTTAATACTAGAAGCCTAGAAATCCTATATGTTAACTACTCTGTTCTGGGCTTGATCGTGCCAAGATAGTGCTGGAAATTGTAATCCCTGTGCAGGAGACACTCTAAATATAGCCAAGCACAACTGATAACAAAGGAGAGGGAACATGGGCACTACAAGTTCCAATAAACACAGAGTCCCGATTCAGTTTTAAATTTTTCATGTATCTTTCTAGGTCAAAGCTAAAATAAGGTTAATCTAATTAATATGATTTTCAAATGGACAAAGTTTAACATGACAAATGAAAAGATGACAATAGCTAAATATAGATACAACTATAAAATACAGATATATAAAGCTATTATGATAAAAGACATTATCAGACATAACTATATATTCCATCCTATAATCTCATAAATCAAAGCTTTTAACTGTCTGGATTCATATGTGACTGTATTCTTTCCACTGTGCATTCTTTCTTCTCCCAGAGGTTGTTCAATAACGGCGGGTATGTTCCTGCCATAAAGTTCACAGTGTTGTAGAAACTGGACGCATTCTTGAATAACACTGTCACGAAGCATTATCGTATGTTTTGACATGTTTTCTAATAAGGACAGGAAGCATCTTTTAGCATAATACCAGGTATCAGTTCCCAGTTTCTTATGATAAGGTTCCAGGCTTTTGATAACGCGAGAAATACCAAAGTCATAATTTCCTTTGGCACAGTAGAGTGTCCCTATCACCAAATTCACAATGCAGAGGTGGTAGATTTTCTTATCTGGGTCATCATAAGACAGCTGCTCTTCCTCCTTCTCGATCTTTCTCATCAGCTCCTCGGCTTCTTCATTCTGACTTGTCATAATGTATGAAACACACAGGTTAGCCAGCACAATAGCACTGACATTCAGGATGTTGTCATAGTGCTTCTTGACGATGGGTTCATAGAAACCGATAGCTTCTTTGTATTTGTTTTCCTGCATGAACAGGACATGAGCCACGTTCAGCTTCCACACATCATGGTCATTACAGAATTCCACAGACTTGCGGAAGATCTTTTCCACCATGGCATAATTCTCAAGGTTCCAGTAGATCTTTGCCTGGGCCATCAACACGGGAATGTACTTCTCCAGAGTGTCATCGTACTCATTCACTGCCTTTTTGACAGCTTCATCATCTCTATTGTGTCTTGCTTCCTGCACTTGTATGGTGAGTCTCCGGAGCTGTTCAGTCAGCATCCCTGCCAGCCCATCCAGTTTAATGAACGCCTCTTCCGGGGCTGTCTGGCAAGTGATCATGGCGTCCAGGAAGTCAAAGAGATAGGGTGTGAGCAGCCTGTAGGTCAAATGGGCATTCTCCGCCAGGACATCGGCTGCCAGGTCAAAATACTCGTACTTACAGTAGAGCAGCAGCAGGTTGCCAAAGGTCTCTGGGGGAAAGGGGTTCTGTTGGAGCAAAAACTGCAGCTTTTCAAACCCCTCGGTAGGCCTGGCATCCATGTTCATGAGCGCCTGGTTGTGCAGGGTCACGGGGTCTAACTCTTCTTCTGCCCTAGGGGGCATGTCAGTGAGGGCTTCCTGCGCCGCCTCGTAGTTTCGCAGTTGGTACTCGATGGCGGCCTTGAGGTTGAAGGCTTCCACCAGGGCAGTCTGGTGAAGGACTAAGGTATTGCCAACACTTCGCACGTCGATGCCCTCCGTGGTCATGCCCACGCCTAGCTCCGGGTGCTGGCGGATGCCGCGCTCAATGATGTCGGCGATGTACTTGAGCGCCGGGGCATAGTGCCGGCTGCTGTAATAGGCCAAAGCCAGGTTGTAGGAGAGTTCAGGCCGGTAGCCCGAAGCCTGGAGGGCCGCAAGGAACTTGGCGCACGCGGCTTCATACTGTCCCTCCTTGTAGAGCAAACAACCCAGGTTGACCTGGCCGTCCGGTTCGTTCTCGCCCCCACTGTCGTCGCCCCCTTCCCCACTCAGCAGCTGCTCCACCAGGCTCTTGGCCCCGGGCAGGTCGCCCTCGCTGTACTTGATGGCGGCTTGCAGGCGGAGGACCCGGCCGTGGTAGGCGGGGTTGTCCAGCAGGAGGAAGGCCACCCGCGTGGCCTCTGGATAGAGGCAGGCCTTGTACAGGGCCTGGGCCTGGTACAGGCGGTACTGCTCCAGTTCGGGGTGCAGCTGGCCCAGCTGCTCATAGCACTCGGCGGCCAGCGCGAACTCCTGCAGGCGGTAGTAGCAGTAGCCCAGCAGCGACAGACCGGCGCGGCTCCTCGGGCTCCGCTGGAGCTCGCCGCCCAGCAGCTGCACCGCCTCTGCGTAGCGGGAGTCGCGGATGAGGCGGTACACGACCGCTGTGAACTCCCCATCCGGGATGTGCGCGCCGCTGAGCCCGGCCATAACTGCCGGGTGGTGGCGCGTGCTGGTTACCACGGCAACGAGCCCGCCGGAAGCGGAAGATACAAAGAATAG
>RCUC01020655.1:0-20933 GCA_003697995.1 Taxidea taxus jeffersonii
TTCTCACTTGTTCTCTGGTTCAACAGCATCTCTGCTGAACACGGGGTGCACATGCCCAGCCTGCGGAGCCGCACTTGGGAGAGTGCTCTTTGAGTCGGCACGAGGATGCTCCCAAGGAAACGGGCCACTATGGGTATAGACGCTGTCTGCACTCACCTGAAAAGCTTTCGAAGCCTCATTAAAGAAACCATTATGGGATGAATGTCTGTGCCCACCCCCCACCCCCCACCCCCGCAGTTCCTATGGTGAAGCCTAGCGCCCAGCATGACGGTGTTAGGAGCTGGGGTCTCTGGGGGATGACGTGTCATGAGGGTGGAGGCCCCGTGAATGGGTTGAGTGGCTTCGCAGGAAGAGCCAGGAGACAGTGCTTGCTCTCTCTGCTGTCCGCCAGGAGAGGACACAGCAAGAAGATGGCCATCTGCAAGCCAGGAAGAGGGTCCTCACTGGATGGGCTCTGGCGGCTCCTGATTCTTGCATTTTCCCACCTCCGGAACGGTAGGAAATGACTGTTGCCGCTTAGGTCCCCCGGTCTGTGGTCATTTGTTCTAACAGCCCAGAGGAGCGAAGGCAGAGCCCATCCGCAGCACGGAGGAAGGGGGAAGGGCTGGGCAGCGGACAAGTCAGAGCCTCCTGGCAAAAGACAAAGAGAGCACTCTTCATGTGTCGCCTGGTTAACGTGTTTCCAACACGGACGCCTCTGAAAGCAATTGGAAAACCCAGGACCAAGAGCCCCCTTTAGACAATGGGGTAGGGAGAAGCCAGAGTTGTGCCGGGCGGAAGGAAATGCTCTTCCAAGGTTAACCAGGCTACCCAGGGAAGGTCTGGCCTCCCAAAGTCCATCCAAGGCACTATACTTCCCGGGCCGTCCGCCTCGTCCAGCATGTGGCGGGTTTCCTCTGCACCAATGACAACGAGGCCGTGCGTGCGCTAAACTTCATTACTGTCCCCGGGAACTAGTTCAACATGAAGGATGACAGTCCCAAGCCCTGAGGGCGCTGAGATCCTGGCATCTCAAGAGTAAGAACTTTCCCCCTTTGGCTGGCCCTGGTCACTAGAGGCAGGACAGTCTCTCCTGGGGGGAAAGGACGGGTTGCTAACTGTCCTGCAGGGCTGTCATAGCCTTTGTCAACAGCCCTAAGAAGATGAGGGGCGGAGGCACGGTCTGGAAGGGAGAGGGGCTGGCAGCTGAGAAGCAGGCTCGGTGGGGGGAGAACGTGGGGGGCACTCAGCAGAACTGGGCTGCCTCTGCCAGATCGCACAGTCCTCCCCCGGCTTACTGACGAACGGCTCTTCACCCCATCTGTTGAATGGAAGACGTGGTTATTTTCATTCTGAAGTCACGGGATGACACATCCCTGTCTCTCTACATGTCTCGGTCACGCTGCCACTGCGGTGACACGCACACATCAGGGTCCACGGAGCAACCCTCCAGCGCCCACACTCCAGGCAGCACCCTCCCAGCCCCCCGCGCAGTGCGCTACACGGTCCCCTGGACGTCCGTGGGACTTTTCACCGGGAGCATCACCCGTTGGCGAAGACCGAGGGGTGCTCCTTCCCTCTGACAGTGAAATGTACGCGTCCAGCCTAGGGATTTCCTCCCGCTCCCCGTCCCCTCCCCTCCTTAAGTGATAGGAACAACTAGAACAAGACTCTGGGGTGTCATGCTGTCAAAAAAATTCTTAATGAAATTAAAACCCCCACACTCCAGCTAATGCTATTTCTGGCTGTGGAGCTGGATGCTCCCGCCACCCGTCTGTCGGCCCGGGGATCCACACCGGGGGAGCTGCTGCATGTCAGCGGTTCGCCCCAGGGAATACGGGTGGAACATTTTATACCTGAAGTGGCCTTATTTTCAGGCAGTGGCATACCATGAAACGCAATGCCACTGTGTGCAAGAAGAAATGCTCCTGAAAAACAAGGCAGGGACACAGTGGGAAGGGAGCTCCCAGGAAGATGCCCTTGGAATAGAAAAGCGTGTCCAATAAGCTCCATTTCTAATTCTGAAATTTTGGAGGAGCCTCTTTGCACACTGCAATCTCTCTCTTTCCCTACAGCAGCCCTTTGTCGATCCGATGTAAGGACCTACTTTCAGGTCAGTCCCTAGCATCCTCCCGAAAACTGTATTTTCAGATGGAGGGGGTGACAAACAGACGGGGCTTTGTGGCTGTCTCTCAACACCCCACCCCCGTATTAAAAAAAAAAGCCCATTTAAAATAAAAATGGACAAAATGATGCTTTCTTCAAATTCTTATACATTTATTTCTAAACTTCTGGATTTGGGGGGGAGGTTGAACTTTGCTAGTTTATTTTAAATGAGAATTTTCTGTCCACTAAAGGCAAATGATCCAGAATAAATAAATAAAGTGTAAACTCCCCCCAAAACCAGAGCCTTCTTTACGCGCAAGGCTCACCAAATGCCTTACCCCACCCGTAACACAAATGTCGAGTCCGGTCCGTTTAAAATGAAAATTCTTACAGTGGAACTTACTTTATCGGTTCGCTCTTCCTGCTCATGTCCCCAAATAGTATTAAAATGCTTTATGCAGAGGAGGCACATGTCGCTTTTCGAACCATTCCTTTTATTTTCTGCTTAAGTGTTTTTGTTAAATGTCACAGAGGTGAGAGTGTGCGCTGCTGGAGTTCATGAACACTCTGAAATGTCTTATTAATTCTTCATAATGCATTGACAGGCAGTGCTTAAAAACAAAGCCCGGACAAGCGAGCCGCGGTGAGTCACCCCCGGGGGCTGTGCTCAGCCCGGCCCTGCCACGGCGTGGGGAAGCTCGCTTCTAAACAGGAAAGTCATTTTTAACCCTGTTTTCTTATTTCGGCATTCAGCTATCTGACTCACGTCCCTGGTGCTTGACACTTCGTTTTAATTGAACACATACTAATAAACCCGGACTAAAACTCTGAGTCTCTCAATTACCTGCAATTTTTGTCTTTAAAAGGAAAAAAAAAAAATTAAGGCCAGGGAGTCACCACTGCCCATATTCATTGGGAACCATCTGTTACGCCTGTAATTAAAACCTACTTGTAATGAGCTTGTTAGTGCACAAAATGTGTCAGGTATGGAATATTATTCATGAAGCAGTTGTTTGGGTAGCTGAATGATTTCTTAAAATCCTATTAGTTTAACAAAGTAATGCATTAGTATTTTGACCCAGTATACAAGAGACTTCAGAATGACCTGGCACTGTGCTCTAACATTTTTTTTCTCAAATATGTTGCTATCTCTACCTAATATATAGTCAGATGGCCTCTTATAATTGCAGTATCAAATCTTTGCCTCAGTTTTCAACTGCAGGTGATTTCAAATGATTAAAGATGCACAACAGGGAATAAACAAAAATGCTTACATGCAATTATTTTTAATTAGTCTTTGGCTCTAAAGTGTATGCCTTCATAAAAAAGTCTGTTATTCACATAAACATCTGTTACCATACACACAAGGAAACACTGTAAGTCTGTCATCACATCACCAAAACAGAAGCACGGAGGGAGGCTGGGCAGGAAAGCCAGCGCCCTGAGTCTTTAAACAAAAGATACAAGTGTAACTGCCAAAGCAGACGCAGAGCCACACCTTTAATTACCATCACTCACAATCAAAGGAAGAGCCCTTACCAATGGAATTGCACTTGAAAATGTTAAAATAGATGGAATTATTCCTTGAACACAATAGAATCTCTGTGCACAAGACAATTTCAAATTCTTTTCCTAATTTTGCCCCCGTGCACATAATCAAATGGCTTCCTGTTTGCATGCTCTCTGCTGGCCGCTCACTTTCCCGCCTCCCTGCTCTCTTCATTTCTGTTCATTTAACACATCCAAACTTTGCGCGATGCAGCAGCCGAAGTCCCAAATGCCAAATATTGGCCTTGTTTCACCAAAGCCTCCAGCAAGGGGGAAAATATCTGTATTTTCAGTGAGTGTGCTCCCCCCCCCAAGCACGGGGAGAGAGACACCGGGAAATAAATTAAGGCCACCGGACCCACCGTAACTGATAGGTGCAGATCAGGCTGCTCTGTGGGACACGAGAGGCAGAGGGAGGGGAGGTGTGAGAATACCTTGCCCGTGAATTACGGGGCTCCGGTGGGCTGAAGCACTTGGAAACGCACCGCTCCAAGACCACCCCCGCGACCCAAGCTAACACACTCCATTCACAGTCCAAAAAGCTGCAGCTTTTACTAAACGCACAATTCACGTGCCAAAGAACTTATCTTCATTTGCATGAAAATGCAAACAACAATTTAATGGAATCACACAAGTCTGCGTCTATACTGTGGCAAGGCTTGGTTGTCTGGGCTCGAGTTAGGCAGGAATCACGACCCCTGGCTGTGCTCCCTTAGGGACCATGAGCAGTTGTTATGGTAACGCCCCCCCCACACGGAGCACCTGCTTGGCCCTTGCAAGGTGATGTTCTCGGGCCTCACCTGGGCATGGCACCCCAGAGGGACGTTTTGTTGGAGTCTCTTACAGGAGGCTGTCGCATTAATGTCAGAAGGCAAGTGGGCAAATGGTCAGAAGGACCTTGGCATCTCAGGACCCCAGTGTCATCACACACCTCCAGGCTACCCACCCTTCCCACCAGCTAGCCTCCTTCCTTCCTCTCCTATGCGGAAGCCAAGCCCAGAAGGGCCCGTCTGGGAGGCCAGTATTAACCTGCTGTCACAGAGCCTTAGAGCCTAGCCGCCGGCAGCCCAAGACCCCATTCACTCAGGGCAAGCTCACAATCATTAGCAGTCCTGTGTAATTTTAAAATATAACCAAGAACAAGTGAAAGGAAGAAATATACGTGGGACTAAATCTATTGATCAAGAGCCCCCCAAAGACAGGCCATAAATAAAACGGCACAAAGACCAGAAAAGGCAGATTTTACATTAAGAAGCAGCAAATTCATGGCTGGGGTGAGCCGGGAGCCAGGCCCGAGTGCACACACTCCCTTTCAGGCAGCAAAGTAAAAGATGGCCCCATTCCTCACAGGGAGACACACTGGGCGAGAGCCAGGCTGCCCTTTTGCAAAGCGACCATCTCTCATGCGGGGAACCCTCATTTTTCAACTGTGCCCATGCGCTGGCCTCATCCTTGATGTCACTCCCTCAGCATCGCCTCTCCACGTGAGAGAGAGGGTTTAGCCACTCACCGCCCTGTCGCGGGCCGGCCTCCTGGTCTGCAGCCAGAAGCTGAAGGAAGGCCGGCCCCAACACTCAGGGGGCCCAAGAGCACCCCACAGGACCTGGGCCTCCCAGGGCCACCTCATCCTGACGGGGGCAAGGCCGCTGAGCCGGCAGATGGACCGCAGGGCGCCCTGGACCTCTCTGCCTCTTGCTGATCTCTCTGGGAGAAGCAAAACTTTCCAAGACGAGAGGCTAAAACCAGACCTGTGTTTTGAATGCAAAGGTTCTTCTCTGCCTAAGTAGACTGTTTCCAAAACAGAGTGACAAATAACAGGGACAGTCAGGGTGGGCCAGATTGCGACGATTGCGGCGGCCTAACCGGCAGAGCCTTCGCTATCGGTCTAGAAAATTCCTGCTAGTATTCCCAGCCAGGCTAGAACCACAGTCAGGAAAATAAAATCCTCACCTTGGGCACAAATTTGAGAGGAGGGCAAACAGTTCCATAATTGGTACATAATGGCTTGTTTTGTTTGTTTGTTTGTTTGTTTGTTTTTAAGTCAGAATCGATGCAAACCACTCAACAATAACATCAAGGATGCCTGGGGAGCTCAGTAGGTGAAGCAACCTCCTCCAGCTCAGGTCATGATCCTGGAGTCCCCGGACCGAGTCCCAGGACCGAGTCCCACGTTGGGCTCCCTGCTTGGCAGGGAGTCTGCTTCTTCCTCTGACCTTCTCGCCTCTCATGCTCTCTCTCTCTCTCAAATAAATACATAGAATCTTAAAAAAAAAAAAAAAAAGTGCTGTGTCCAACCATACTGAAGCCCAAAGCAAGAAGAAACCCCCTCCGCAGAAAACGTTGGTATTTGATTCATATTGGATTTTCCACATCCATTTTGATTTTTAAAATATTGCATTAATGTCTTAGAAGTCTCCATTCTTTGAGCACTGATGCACAGTCTGGAGGAAGCCCCACCTTGCCTCGTGCACTTTGGCCAATGTGCAAGGACTCACTCTAATTCCTGAGATCAGACACCTCCACGGGTGCCGCCATAGCTACCTTTGTTTGGATTCTTCTGCGTGCACCTTATACTTCGGAAGACTGTGCAAGATTTTACTAATTACAAGACCACCGCCAACATATTCTAAGCCTTTCTTGGCTTTACAGAGAGCAGGATGTGTTCTCTTTGTGGAGAACTTTGGTGTCTTTGGTTCTCGTGCCATCTCTTCTGTCCCGGTTATTTTCTGGTATTTGTACTCACGGTGTTAATTTCTTATACGCACGCATCACTCGAGAGAATATTGCCAGTACGAAATTAGTCAGCATGAAGATGTCTGTTGACATGTGTGGCATTCTAACGGGTAAATCCTCTGATTGTATGGCCATTTATTTTGTTGTCAGCAGAGATTGGCTGTGTGGTGTGCAGGCAAAGCCAGCCTCGGTTTCTGGTCCCCATTCAGTCTCCTATTCCTGAACTTTGGGCCATGCATTCAACCTGTCCATATCTGCCTCCCCACTGTGCACCTTTGTAGGTCCTCCCAGCCCTGGCTTCCTCTAGCCACTGTATCACTCAGTTGTGGGCAGGCTCTGACCAACTGTGGTCCTCTGCAATGACAGCATTGTCATCCTCTGGCAAAATTTGTCTCTTTCCACATTTCATCTTTGAATTCCTGCATAGCACCTACAATAATACCTGATCGTACTTCTTACTCAATAAATATTGATTGGATTAATGAATTAAAAATTCCAGGAAGTACCCAAAAATTGCTAGAACTGATACATGAATTCAGCAACATTGTAGGATATAAAATCAATATGCAGAAATCTGTTCCTTTTCTATACACCAATAACAATAGCTACAGAAAAAGAAATTGAGGAATAGATCTCATTTACAACTGCACCAAAAATAATAAGATAACCAGGAATAAACCTAACAAAAGAGGTAAAAGACTTGTACTCTGAAAACTACAGAATACTTATGAAAGAAATTGAAAAGGAAACAAAGAAATGGAAAAACATTCCATGATCATGGATTGGAAGAACAAACATTGTTAAAATGTCTATACTACGCAAAGCAACCTACTCATTTAATGCAATCCTTATTAAAATACCACCAGCATTTCCTACAGTGCCAGTACAATCAACCTTAAAGTTTGTATGGAACCACAGAAGACCTCAAATAGCTAACGCAATCTGGGAAAAGAAAAGGCTGGCAGTATCACAATTCTGGACTTCAAGCCCTATTACAAAGCTGTCGTCATCAAGACAGTATGGTACTAGGATAAAAACAGACACACAGATCAGTGGAACAGAAGAGAAACTCACAAATGGGCCCACAACTATAAGGCCAATTAGCCTTCAACAAAGCAGGAAAGAATGTCCAGTGGTGGGAAAAAAAAAAGTCTCCTCAACAAATGATGTTGGGGAATTGTATAGCCACAAGCAGAAGAATGAAACTAGACCACTTTCTTATACCACACACCAAAATAAATCCAAAGTAGATGAAAGATCTAAGTGATCTAAGTGAGACAGGAATCCATCAAAATCCTAGAGGAGAACACAGGCAGCCACCTCTTCTGCCTTGGCCTGAGCAACTTCTTACTAGACGTGTCCCAGGAGGCAGGGGAAACAAAAGCAAAAATCAACTATTGGGACTTTGTGAAGACCAAAAGCTTCTGCGCAGGAAAGGAAACAACAGTAAAACTAAAAGGCAGCCCGTGGAACAGGAGAAGATATCTGCAGACGGCATATCTGATGAAGGGTTTGTATGCAAAATCCAGAAAGAACTTACCAAACTCAACACCCAAAAAACAAATAACCCAGTGAAGAAATGGGCAGAACACATGAATAGACAATCTTCCAAAGAAGACATCCAGATGGCCAACAGACACACGAAAAGATGCTCAGCATCACTCATCATCAGGGAGATGCAAATCATATCAAAACCACAATGAGGTACCACCTCACACGTGCCGGAATGGCTAAAATTAACAACAAAGGAAACGAGAGATGTCAGTGAGGATGCGGAGAAAGGGGAACCCTCCTACACTGTGGGTGGAAGTGCAGGCTGGGCCAGCCCCTCTGGAACAGAACAGTACAGAGGTTCCTCAAAAAAAGTAAAAAATAGAGCTACCCTATGAGCCAGCGATTGTACTACTAGGAATCTATCCAAAAGTTGCAAACATACAGAGCCAAAGGAGTACATGCATCCCAGTGTTTATAGCAGTGGGATCAACGACAGCCGGACTATGGAAAGAGTCCAAATGCCTATCAGCTGACGTGGATAAAGATGAGGTATGGGGCGCCTGGGTGACTCAGTCGGTTTTGCGTTGGCCTTCGGCTCGGGGCATGATCTTGGGGTCCTTGGATCGAGCCCTGCTTTGGGCTCCCTGCTTGGCGGGGAGCCTGCCTCTCCCGCTGCCCCTCTCCTCCCTGGCTCGTTCTCTCTCTCTCTCTCTCTCTGTCTGTCTCTCAAATAAATAAATAAATAAGAAGACGTGGTATCTGTCTGCATCTCTATCTATCCCTCTGTGCAAGGGAATGTTACTCCGCCCTCACAAAGAATGATAGCTTGCCCTCTGCAAGGATGTGGAGGAGCTAGAGTGTAAGACGCCACGTGGGGTAAGTCAGTCAGAGAAAGACAGATGCCAAATGATCTCATTCATATGCGGAATTTAAGAAAAAAAGCGGATGAACGTATATGAAGGGGGAAAAGGGAAAAAAAAAAGGAGAGTGGGAAACTAGCCATAAGTGACTCCTAAGGACAGAGAACAAAGGGAGGGTTGCTGGAGAGCGGTGAGTGGGGGATGGGCTCGGGGGGGGGATGGTATTAAGACAGCACTTGATGGACCCAGCACTGGCTGTTGTATGAGAGTGATGAATCCCTGAGTTCTACTCCTGAAATCTATATTGCACTTTGTGCTAAGTAGAATTTAAGTTTTAAAAAATAATTTAAAAACGGTTACAATAAAAATTAAAATTCTGGAAAGCAATATTTTGAGTCAAGGACTAGGATCATAAACCTATGAATTAATAAATTAATATGAATGACAGAAACTCTTGTACTAAAATATGACTATGAATTGAAATATAATATTTACTAAATATTTTCTGGAGCATATAATAAGAAAATTAATGAAATCTTCAAAGTGTTTTGGACAGTTTCATTTAGAGAACAGAATACGTCTGCATCTGAGTTATTTGAATAACTTGTGAAATACAGTAGTCCCCCACTTTATCCACAGGGTAAGCGTTCCGAGTCCCCTCAGAGACGCCTGAAATCACAAACCGTACCCAACACTCCACATACTGTTTTCTTCTCATCCCCCCAGGCTCAGGCACAGACACGTTTCACAAAGAGGTCAGTGAACGGCTCCCCCAAGCTCCGGTCTATGGATGCTGAGACCACCCCCTCATCCTCAGGCAGGAATCAGCAAAGCTCCATCCACGGAAGTCAGCTGCCCTGGTGTTGAGCAAACTTTCTGTAGCCTGGGGCCAAGCTTCGCCAGCAGCCTTGGAGGAGAGAGACAGAGGAGGAGAGAGCGCAAGAGAATGTAAAAACTTAAAATATTTTTTGACTCTGAGCCCAGCAGTGCCAGATCTGGGGTTCTCGATGTCGTGAACCACCTAATTTCCTCGGAGTCCAGCTAACACATTGGTTTCCAAGAATTCACTGCCTGAGGTTGATGTCATAAGAGACCACAGCCTAAGTTATATGGAATTTGACCTTATAATTGCTGTTATAAACATATACCAGAGCTTCCTAATGCTAAATATGCTTGGTGTGTGTGTGTGTGTGTGACTTTTTCTTGTGTCTTATCAAATAGCATCTTTCTTCTGCTTCCAGTGTACATAACTGCTTTCCACTTACGAACTCTTGGTGGAGAGAAAGATTTAATGTTGAACTGATAGTGAGCATAGATTTGCTTTCATTTCACAGTTCTTTGGAATAAAAAGTACACCCTGTGACTAAGTCTAAGGGAAGCCTCATCAATGCACATGAAAATCTAGCAGAAGCTCTTCCGTAATGGTCTAAAGAAACAGATGAAAAATAAATTCTCACACGTAGTAACTGCAGGTCCTTTTTGTTTCAAAATTTTAAGAAACAAAACCAGAAGCGCACCCGGACCATCTTGATGAGCACTGATCGATTTCAGTAGAAGCAAAGGTGCCTTCTGGGCCTGAGCACCGTTGAAGCAAGCTTCTGGAACCACGAGGTTGCACCTTTATTCCTACCCAAAGTACTAAAAAAGGAAGAGAAACACATGAATTATAATTCTCTTATTCGTTCAACCAGAATCATCCTAGGTCATTTATGCCATCGCCACCTAGAAGTCGTACATACAGTGGGGGAAACCAGACGCGCTCCCTGTCTTCACAAAACCTCTGATCTGGGGGAGAACAGAGACAAAGATCGACAGACAGGCAAACACAATTTATAAACTATGCCGCGTACAATTCAGGGGGCAAAGCCAGAGCGCTCTGAGAGAATAACGAGGACACCTAGTTTCCATCGGTTGGGTTCAGGTTTTCTGTCCTGTTATTGCTTCCCTAGGAGCAACACTCTTTCTCTTAATATCTGTCCTTCCAAAAATGAGGATATATAAAACTGAACTATAAACACAGCCAGGTGTGAATACAAATAGACACACGGTGGGATATTATGAGCGCTCCCGGTCCATCATGAATTTGTTATTAGGGGTTGCAAACAAGACATTCTCCCAAGTGGGGGAGAGCTCGAAACCAATACGGCATATATCTGGAGCCATTCTTCGAATCCCAAGACTGTCATTTACTATTTGTGTGGCCTTCGACAAGCGATCTAACCTGCGTTTTCTCGTCTGTAAAACGGGGTGTTGTAATAGGAGCGCATATCTGATAGGGCTGTTACAGGGATTAAACGAGGTAACTTGTGAATGGGGCTTAGCAAGTGCCTGGGCTGGTTCAGCTCTGCGGGGAGGGAGCCTCCTTGGGAGGACGAGACTGCAGAAGGCATGCCTGACCTGGCCAGCTCTATACAATAGCACTAGAGTCCCCCGCGTGCCCAGCCGCAGGGAAGCTCTCTGGAGAGGAAGAATGGTTTTGCACAACCTGGAATATTTAGGCCCGTGGCTCCTGGAAATCTCTGTCTTCCCAAAGAGCTGGTGGAGGGGAGAAGCACAGTCCCAGTGTCCCGCCAGCAGGTGGGTCCCTGTCCCAAACTCTCAGCACCTACTGGCTAGGAAGAGACTTACCTGACCCGGCCTTTTGGTTGAGAGAGATGAGGCCTCAGGATATGCCCAGGAAGTAGTGAACCTGAAGAGAAGCTTCTCCATTCTGCCACCGCAAGGGGCAGGAGCTGGGGACCAGACGCACCCAAGGTCTTGACAGGCACGCAGCCCCCGGGGAGGGAAGGTGGTCACCTGAGCCTCCGGTGTTAGATTAGGGGAAAGCCACAGCTGTGGGAGACTGACCCAGAGAGTGAGACGGGCCCTGCAGGGGGTGTCAGGTGTCAGGTACATGTGTAGACAATGACAGCCATGAGCCTGTTTAACTTTGTACTTTGTGTATGGTGACTTACGGCCTCTCTCCATTTCCTCCAAATCTTCAGTAAAGCCTGCTGCACACAGCAGTCTTGGCTGGGCTGGGAGAACTCTGGGGATGAGGAGGTGAAGGCAGTGGGAATGGATGAGTCAAGACTTCAGAGGAAGGGGGGGGTGTCCTGAGATACATGAATGGCCCAGCATCCCTAGGAGCAAGGAGGAGTGACAAGTTTCTCAGAGTCCTTCAGACAGGAGATCTAGTCATGTTTATTGTAAACACTAAAGGACAGAATAGCCCCAGGGAATGTGGAATACTGGTAATTCTCCAAGGACAGTGACATAAGTTACACGCATCTATCCATACCTCCCATTTTCTGACATTTCTATAATAAAAGGAAATCAGTCATGTCTTACATTAACTTTGTTGTGTTTTGTGGGAAGTCCGTTCCGTGTGCCTTTCCATGTATCAGAGTGACTGGGAAGTTAACTATAATATTTTGGAAATATGGCAAACATTAAGAATGTATCATTTTCCCAAAAAAAGAAAGAATTTTTTAAAAAGTATAGTTTTCTTGCCTTTCTTCTTCTTTACAGTCTTTTTCGTGCTTCAGTGCATTAAGCCACCTCCCTAATGTGGAGAGCAGCCCCCATCTCCTTGCACAAAGAACTCCTGAAGGAAAAATGACTTCCTGGTTTGCCCAGTGATTAAGCCATGTGATTTATAGAGAAATACTTCTTCCCCTGATGAGAAGGAGTCAGAATGAGGCTTGACCCACTTTCGGAAAGATAGTTTTACTTGCTACTGGTTTATCAAAAAAGAATTCGATTTTGAAGAACGTAATATTTATGTCCTACTAGGAAGGACCTAGTTCACATCTAGGGGGCAGATCTTTGTGGAAGAGTATGGAAGGTCAGTCCTGGCTTAAAAACATATGTTGAAACAAAGTGAATCTGAGATGGTGTATCTCCGACCATGGAGGCCAAGGAGAGTTGTCTGTTGCTTGAGCGAAAGCATATTTTCCAGGGTGGTAAGAGCGGCTGGTAGAACAGGCTGTTGAGGACCACCCGCTTCTCCAGAAGGAGAATGTCGTACCTGCCAGGAAGCCTTTCCCACACACAAATGTGAGAACGTTTAAGGACCGTATGCATTTATCTCTACTTGATCATTTGAACAATGAGTTCAAAATGTTGCAAGAAAACATTTGCATACTCTGCAAGTTTTCCAAGACTACAAAATAAAGAATGATCTAAACCCATGAGAGCATTTGGCCCTAAACACATTACCAGTCCTAAAAAGAAAATGCGAAATAAAACAGCTTAGGTCAGAGTTACAAGTAAATGAATCTGTTCTTTAGAAATTCAGTCTTGATGATCAAGGGCCATCTGGATACAGTAATAGAAAATGAATCCAAATGAGGACAGGTGGAAAGACCACTTTATCAAAGGAAACACCAATAAATAAATAGGAATTTCTTGCTATGATCAGCAATGCTGGAACATGATGATTTTTTGGTCACTAGAACCTTGTTTCTATTCACTGCAGTAAAAAGGAAAATGGACAAAATCAGAATTGAACCTCATAATAGCCTCTCTCTGCCCTGCCAAAATAGTTGACTTATTTATAGAATAATTTCAGTTTATCTTCATCATTTTTCAGCACAAAAAATAATTATTTTTTAATAAAAGTAAAAAATGCACATTCAGTTAACTATGGCAGACCGAACGCACTGTTTATCTCCATCCCTTCCTGAAATACCACTAAAATGGCAGTAATGAAATTATAAAAAGTCATGAACTCATAAGGACAAAGAAAACAGGATAGGGGATGACAGCAAACAAGAAAAGATACCAAGTTTGGGGTGATAGAAAGCAGATGGATGAGTATAAACATTTAGAATGGTACAAATTGCTAAAGCCTATTTACTTAATAAAAACTAAGCCAATTTATGCTGCAGAACTCCAGAAAGGCTCAGGTTTGGAGGCATCTGGTACCTCTGAAGGCATAAGTACAGATAGTGACTGGAAGAGCAGAAGTGATTGAAAGTTTTATAAGGAGTCCTAGACCCCAGCGCCCCTCCCCCAGCCCAGACTGCCTGGACGCTTCCCCTCCTCCACACTGGTGGAAGCGGTGGCAGGTTGCCTTCTGGACAGGGTGAACCCAAGACTGTCTGAACTTGAAGATGCCAGGCCACAAGGGTAAAGGTGAGGCACAATATCAAAAACAGAAAATTAAGGGACAGTATGTGTGCCCAATTCTTTAGGAAGCTTGTGTCTCCTTCTAGCTCCTAGAACTTATAGCCTCCACATAGTAGTTTGGGAGATTTTTGACAGAAAGCTGGCCCACTCTAATGCTAAACTTGATGTCCCACCCCCATAGCTTGGCCAGTCCTTACCTGAATATTGATGGCAAAGCTACTGGTCAAGAAGCCCCACTCACTGACAGTATTTCCAATAAGCTCCAAGAAGTACCTCACACCAGACAGCCAATAGTCCCCACATATTTGAAGAAAAGCACTAATTTGAAAGCTTGAGTCAACATAAGTGAATGATGAGACAACTCACAGGAAATAGAGTGTAGCGAGCAAAAGGAAACATCAAACATACAATTAATACTCTCAGAGATAAGAGACTTCCGCAGTCATAAAAAAAAATGTAGGACTAATTTTTTAAGAGGAACATTCAGAAAAACAATAAAGAATCCTTGGAAACTAAAAATATAGTGTGAAATTTTTTTTAGCAACAATCCAAGATTTAGAAGATAAAAAGGAAACCTCCAAGAATGTAAGACAAATGTTAGAGATGGAAAATATGAGAGAAAAGATAAGAAGCTTAAGAAGATGAATCAAGGAAGTCTAATATTTAAATAGCAGGAGTGCTACAAAAAGAAAGCAAAACAAATGAGGGGGAGATTATTAAGAATTATTGTTTGGAGCTAATGGCCATTGGTCACTAGATTTAAGTCCACCAAATGCACGGTCCAATGAAGGGAAATAATCCTATACTAAGGTATGTCATCACAAAATTTTAGAACATCAGAAATTAAGAAAAGATTCTAAAATTTCCCTGCAAAGATGAGGAGGATATAAATCACATTAAAAATAAACAAACAAGAATTAGGGTTTTTAACGGCAAAACTGGCAACTAGGTAATAATGGAGTGATGTCTTCAAAATTTGAGATATGATTATTTAGAACCTAAAATTCTATGCATAGCCAAGTGATTATTTACGTGTAAGGGTCATACCAACATTTTCAGTTATGCAGTTTTCCAAAAACTTTCTTCACATGTAACTTTTCTTAGAATGTTACTGGGAAACTAAAGCAGGAGAAGAGAATCTGGGAGAGATGTTTCCAACTAAAATATGGAACTGATTAATTACTTGGTATGTGACTGCATTAAGAGAATTGTATGCTCCAGGCAAAGATTTGGGGTATGAATTTAATAAATTTAGCAAGTAAAATTAAGTAAGTAAAAAATGAGGCAACCATTAACTTCAGGAAAAACAAAAAGACTTACAACAAAGTAAATGGCTTTGAATATTTGAAAAGTCAAAACCATGTAAAAACTGAATATTACTTCAGTTTACTTTACCCACTCATATAATCTTTACCTACAGAGGAAAAAGACAAATTCTAGGAAAACAATTATTTGACCTGCAACTTATTCTCAAGGGGGACACAGTTTTCCTTTTAATGAAACCCTAAGTTTTGAGGGTTGGACTGAGACAGCATAAATGTATTTTATTGGCTCTCAGGATCCTGGATTTGGAGTTTAGATTTCAGCTGTGGCTTGACTTGGTTTTTAGTTGTGGGTTTCTTGCCTTGTCATTTCACTGGACATTTAGACTAGATTCGCCTACCTTCCTCAATAATCAAATTGCATACTTTGTCCATTGTCTTTTCATTTATTAGGGATATAGATTTGGCTGCTTTTTAGTGAAACAAAATAACAGCCCAAATAACAACTAGGTGGTATATATATGGACTTAGGCTCCTTTGCTCTAGTGACCTTGCCATTTCTAGAGGCAGTATTGAGTAGCATTTAAGAGCATAGACTAGGACATGGTTGCCTAGATTAAAAATCCTAATTCTGCCATTTGCTGGTTGTGTTAGTTCTTTGTGTCTCAGTTTGTTCATCTATAACATGGGTTTAAGAATAGCACCTATTCCATAAAGTTGTTGTGAGACAATAGATTTAAAGAATAATGCTTGACTCATAGTAAGTGCTAAAGAAGTGACAAGGGTCATCACTGATCTTGAAGTGTGCCCTCTTAACATAAACACATTGCAACCAACATGGAGAGGAAAACAAGGGAGGACAAGACTTAATATCTACTTTTACAGTTGCAACCAGGAAATTGCCCACCTCCCATTGACCAGAGCTTAATCATGGGGGCTCAACCAGTTGCAGGGGCACAGGAAGATGTAGCCTTCACCCTAGGCACTCAGGTGCCCCCTGAAAATGTCATCACTGGCAAAGGTGACAGTAAGTGGTAGAGGACAGCCAACAGTCATTGCAATCATTGTTAAGTTAGATGTGTGACCCAAGTGTCTACATTTTATAACGGTACATCCACAGATAAAAATTTCAAAGAATTGACCTGCCAATGTGTTCCTAATGTGCTCTGTATTAAAATGAGATTGTTTTATTCTGTTTGTTTTGCCTGGACCAAATAAGATAAGTGACAATTCCTATCTTGGAAATATGTAGACATCAGTTATGTTTTTCTTTAGTTGCATCACAGCAAGCACATTTTCTCTTTTTTTATTTTTAAAAGGTGAGCATTAGATTCTAGAAGACAAGCCGTCCTAGCTTTCCCAGAACAATGATGGGATATTGGAACTACCAAAACAAAAATCTCATATAGCAACCTTGTACATTCATTTGCCGTGACTAACTTTTCTGTCCTGTCGAATTGAAAGTTATAAGAATGGTTTTCTTTAAAGCAATATAGAATTTTTTTTATTGCAAACAGCTAAATAAAGGCTGGCAAAAACAATAGGTTCATTTTTTACTGCAGATCTTCAAATTATAGGAAACTTGTCTCTTGGCCAATTTGGGCTGGCTTGGAGCCAAAATAGATGTCTCCATTCTCATCCTTACCCTCATACTTATTGTGGGTAAGATAAAAACCCTTAATTTTAAAAACTGGAGCCAAGAGTTGGGTAAGAGGCAGAGTGGCTCCCTAAACTCTACTGGTCATAGAAAAAAATCGTATTACTTTACACTGGCTCATTTTTTCAGTTTCTAGAAATTGAATACTGAGAATATGAAACTTTTAAAAAAAGGAAGTCTCAAATATTTTTGGTAATCTATTATAAATCAAGTTTTAATAACTAGAGGTAGACACAAGAACAACTCATAAACAGGAAATGATTAACTCTTTCTGAGCAATTGCTTTTCTCTAGGTGAGTCAGCCCTAAGAAAATCAGCAGGCATCTTTCCATTTCAAAGCACTGAAGACAACTCCTCTGCTTGTAGCCATGTCGTCCTCCCCCTTTTTTAATTAACAAGATTTGAGATCATTTAGCAAATTGTAACCACAAAAGCGAATGTTGCGACTGGATGATGTTTTATCACTTGAACAATAAATCTCACCGCTTCTCTCCCTGTGTATGTACTTCATAGACGTCACGCCCTCTTCATATTTATCTTGCTTTCAAAATCCATTATGCGATTGTCATTTCACTGAAATCAAAAGCCGTCTCTTGATTACACAGGGTTGGATTATAAATCTAGTTACTTGTCTCTCTATATGTTCATTTTCTAATGATTACAGCTACCAGCCTGTTTTTGTACACAAAAGACCAAGGTGGACTTCACTGGGTTAAAATTAAGACTTGCAAAACGATACAGCCTGGAAGACAAAACAAAGCACATACATGTGTCTAGTTTACAATAATAACGTGATCTTGGGCAGATGGAATAATGCAAAACTTGTTAACTCGGTGGCTTTGGAGAAGACAATAGGAGCAGCAACCCCCCTCCATCAAGTTAAATTTGGTTGGTACAGTGTAAACCATACTTCCGATAGGAATTAGGAAACATTGTAGTTGCTGGTGTTACAGGGAGGACACCCCGTAGCCTAACTTGCAGTAAATGGACTTTCGTAAGACGGGAGTCGGCTGCATATCCTGGTAATTAATCATAAGAAGGCACCACCTCTTAAGTATTAAACACTCTCTAAATGGGAAAAAAATTGCTGTATTGCTAAGCATTAGGACTTGATTCATTTAGTATTAACTTTCAGCCTTTATTAAAGTGACTTTAATTTTATTTGTGTGATGTTAGTGCATTTCTGGGAAAATGAACATTGAGGCTTTTTCCAGCTGACTATACACGATGTGCTTCTCATTCAAACTGCAAGCTGCCTGTCCTTCTGCAGATGAAACAAAGATTCCCATTTTTTAAAGTTTATTTTAAACGACAACAACAACAACAGACCATGATGCTAAATTGTATTTCAATACCCTGTGAAAACAAATGTATATTGAGGGCAACGTTGTGGCAGATGCTGTGCCGGTGATGGACAAACAGTGAAGATGCTCCTCCGAGGGCACTTGGCTCACGTTGCCCACAGTCTAGGTGGGAGGCAGGATGACGACCAGGTAACTGATCCAGCGCAGCGGAGGGGTGTGAAAGCATAGTGGATAGGTTCATTTTACCTGGAAAAATCCAGGGTGGCTTCCCAGAGGAAATGGTATTTGAGTTGAACACTGGGGAAGGCAGGAGGGAGAAGCATCCGGAGCAGACAACGCAAAGTCACAGCTTGTGTTGCAAAAAAAGGTGGGGGGCTGCCTTTTGGTCTAGGAGACACTGTCTCAAACATCCCCCTCATTCTGTAGAGTTGAGGGGGGCGCGGGTGAATCCAGACCCCGGGGAAACCAGGAGGAGGGACCCCTTCAGACGGTGCTCTAACATTCTAGCCACCCACTGAGAGGCTGGCTCAGAGCCCAGAGCCTCTCCTGCTACCTTATAGAGTTTGGGTTGTGGATCTGGTCAGGCACAAGGGCACTAATTCTGGAAAATGGCTTCAGAAGGGACCCTTTCTCCAAAGGGACCCTTACCAAGGATTGGTGAACCAATCCAGAGTGAGTCATCTCTGTAGCAACTTGTGCCTGGGTCCTCAGTGAGCATCTGCAGAACATGCACGGCGCTGGCAAATGGAGAGGAGGTACTAGGCACTGGGCCCCTTCTTCTGAATCCCTCCCCACCCTACCTGCATTCCCATTCCATCTCAACAGAGGCCCCAAGAACCTCAGGTTAGACCATTGTCCAGCAAGGCCCAAAGGCGCTCAGTGGTTGTTCTGGGGACCTTCCCTCCTCCTCAGTCAGCCAGAGCATTCCAGAGATGTCCATGGACCTTGACTTGGTGCCACGTTCAGGGGCAGACACCGGGGACACTGAGAGGAGCTGGCCCGTCTGGGGGGGAACCATATATGTAACGGTGATCTTTGGGTTAGTTCTAAACCCCTCCCTTCCCCATCCTCCCTGAGTGACCATAAATGTTAAAGCGTTATCTATTGACGATTATAACCATACAAAGTCAGGACAGATGGGCTCCACTCCTCAGCTCACAGCCATAAAGTTTACAAACTCTCCATGGCCAGGGGATAAATTGCCATTGCTGATACCTGGCTCATTTACACAGAGCATTTTTCTTCAAGATGGTTATTTTTCCTTCCAGTCATCTGGCTAAATTAGTTTTCTGTTCGCCAACTTGATTTTCTGCAACATGCAGAATATTTTGGGATCTGAAGAGCAGGTCAGAAACCGTCATAAATGATTAGGCACAGGTATATTTTCAAACACTAAAGGGAAGCCCAATTTCTTCTCCTTCCTAATCCCATGGGAGACCGAGTAACTGTGTACTCCCGTCGGGTTACATGTGATGAGAAATGGGCCCCCAGTGGTTTATTTAAAAGTGTATTGTCGGAGATAATGGCTTCAGATTAAGTTTTTAGGCTCCTTGATTTCTGCTATTGTTCCATGGACTAATTGTGTCTACCTTAGATTCGCTAATGTAGGCCAATCAAGTTCGTCATATGGGATGATATTTCTGGTGGTTGTTTTCCTAGATTTTTTCCTCCCACAATGGTACCAGTGGGTATTGTGTAACAGTATAGAAAAGGAATGATTAATTCAAAGTTCAGGTGCAAGACAGGGTCAGAAAAGAAATGTTCCTGGATAGAGTGAGCATTTCAAGATAAATTTGTGGCTTGAAACATCATTTTATGATGCATTTCCTATTTTGTTATCAGGGGAAGTCTGATGGCTGACACGCAAGTGATCGCAATGTTTTGGTGCCATGTTCTGTGATGGGCTTTTCATAAAAATTAGCTGACATTGTCATGAGCACACAAGGAAATTTATAGCTTTCATACTGGACTGCCATTCCCAGAGCAATTTCCAATCACTTGGGCTTTTTATTAAGTTTATTGTTCTTTTATTGTTCAGTGGAGTGTAAGCAGCGAGATTACAAATAAATGTAAGTTCCACTGGATATGAAGCCGAGCTTGTAGAATTAGGAGAGAAACGACTGAAGGAAGGCAAACATTAATTTGAATCACTGGTGACATGAAACACCACCAACGGACGTTTCTTGTCACCTGCTTATATACAGAAGTTGGAAAATTGACATTCCATTCACATTCAAGTCGTCCCAGAAAACCCTCCAACAAGAAGTCTTTGTGCTGAACCTTGGTATTGCTCATGACTCTGCACCATTTTTGCCCACCTTCTAAGTTCCTTTTCTGTGCGTTGTTTTCCTGTCACCTCCTCACCTGCCAGGCGTGCTGGGCAGTCCCGAGAGCATCCCCTGGTGAGGCGAGCAAACTCTGGTGAGGAGCATTTTAGAGGGCTGGAAGGACCAGCACGCCTGTCAGAAGAACCACACTCTGGGACCGATGGAAGGACGACCAGCTTTCTTCCGCTGCTTCATTTTAGTGCTGCAGCCGCTGAACCACTTCCTTTCCTATTCCATCCTCTCGTCTCCCCCAAGACACGGTCCTCTTAATCACTGAATTTTCCTTTTTTTTTTTTCAGGCATCGATTGAAAGTTGTTATTTAGACTTCTTAGGATGAGAACAGAGGTGATTTAAAGCGGGGCGGGAGGGGGTTACTGTGTTCCTCTGAGGCCCTTCCCATACCTCCGCCGTGCGTGAATCATTACCCTGCCCTTTGTTGATCCCTGTTGGGAAGCTGGCCTTTCGGTTTCAGCTGGATCTCCCGTACGCACACGGTGGGTTGCCAAGCCCCCTCTTACTTGTTGACAGACTTCAGCTTTTGTGTCCTGTT
>RCUC01020683.1:0-12651 GCA_003697995.1 Taxidea taxus jeffersonii
AGGAAAAAAATGTTTATGTCTCTTCAAAATTCATATGTTGAAACCTTAATCCTAATGTGATCATGAGAAATGGAGGCCTTTGGAGGTAATTAAATCATGATGCTGAAGCCCTTATGTATAGAGTAAGTATCTATGAGAAGACAAAGAACTAGCTAGATCTTTTTTTGCCATGTGAGGGATACAAGAAGTTGGTTATCTAAAACCCAGAAGAGAGTTCTCACCAGAAATGGACCATCCTGCACCCTGACACCATACTTTCCGCTTCCAGAAATGTGAGAAATAAACTTCTGTTGTCTGTAAGTTACTCAGTCTATGGTATTATTATAGTAGCCCAAACGGATTGAGCACTTGTCGACTTCAGTTAATAACAGTACCATCCTTCCAGTTGCTCAAGAACACTGGAATCTTCTCTTTCTCTCCAACTAGTTCATCAGCAAATCTTGCTGTCTCTACCTTCACAATATATCAAGAATCCACTGACACTTATTAACACCTCTGTTGATACTAATCTGATAATCCATCCCAGGATCACTGCAATAGCCTGCTAAATAGTTTCCTTATTCTGCCCTTGATTCATTCCTTGCAGTCTGTTCTCAACATGGAAGTCAGGTGAAGGTAAGTTAAAGATTAAAGATAAGTTAAATAAAAGATAAGTTGAAGGTGAGGCAAACTGTGCCCCTTTTTTTCTCAAAACCACAATGACATCCTGCTTTTTAGAGTAGAAGGTAAACTTCTTCCAATGACAAGGTGTTACCTAATCTAGTTGGTACTACTTCTTTGACATCACTTTCTTTTAATTTCCTACTGTTCACTCTTGTCCTGTGCCATTGACTTATCAGTGTCACTGAATGGTGCATTCCTCACCCTACCTCTAGGACTCATTTTCTTTCACTATAGGGAAAACAACAACAACAAGAATTATTGATTATTTATTGAAAATAAATAAGTTCGGGAGTTGTGAACACTTAACTTTAATAATCTAGACTTAAGTTATTATGGACTTTTATTAACATAGAATATTATTTTCAATATCAGTCAACATGAGAATTTGAAGATAAATGGTTAATGTGATTGACGTATGTGAGAGATCTGCCTGCTTAACATCCACTCCAGTTCCTTTGTGGTGTGCTTTCTTGTGCTGAAAGTCTAGAAAACTTAAGAAAGACTTTATTGCTCATTTTTACAAGTACAGTCCTGGGGGTGAGACTTCAATTTAGAGCTTCATGGGATGAAGGGCAGAGGAAAAAGTGTTCTTTTGCTGATAGGATATGAAAGAGGTATGTAATTCTGGGGTACCTGATACAGAGCGGCAGTTTTCAAATTCTATACTTAGCTTTCTGATCGTACAATTTGCTAATCGTGGCTCAGGCAGCAATTTCCTTGATGGTCAGGTTCTGATGTATGGCTTTGTTAGGAATAGACTGCAATAAATCCCTTTCTCACTTTTCAAATTAAAATGTGTGTGTATATATATGTATATATATACACACACATACATATACACATACACACACACACACACATATATATATATATTATTTGAGAGAAAGAGTGGGCATGTGAGCACAAGTCAGGGGTGGGGGGCGGTACAGAGGAAAAGAGAGAAACAGACTCCCTGTTGAATAGGGAACTCTTTGCAGGACCCTGGGGTCATGACCTGAGCACAAGGCAGATGCTTAACTGACTGATCCACTCACATGTCCCAATTCCTTTCTCTTTAAGCTAGAGCAGATTTTGTTTTCTTTAAACAACTGCTGACTGAAACAGTTGATGTAATTTTTAGATTTTTTTTTCTTAAATTATAGAAGACTACATTGGTTATCTGCCAGAATATGGTTTAACCTTTATGTTCTCAACATGATTTGCAACTTGTGGAATAAACCATAAGTACTCAATAAACATTATTGAGTACTTATGTTATTTAAACCAGCCCTCTACCAAGATAAAAGAAAGTCAGCTTTTAATAGAGTAGGAATATATTAGATTGGTTAAACTCTATATAATATAAAGGGACATTACATTTTTAACCTGTCATGTGTTTGTTGATTTGGAAGAGAGAAAGGTTAAAAATTAAGGGCAAAATATTTTTGCAGTATTAGATAGGGGAGATAAGCATATATGATTTAGCAGAATTACATTAAATAAGACATGATGATTTAACATACAGTAAACTCAACTTGATGACTATCAAAATTATAATGGAGTTTTAGGCTACAATATCAGAATTATAATATTTAAAATAAGACAGTTGCCTTGTTATAGCTGAATAATACATTTAGTTCTGCATGCTCCATTTTAGGATAGATAGTTATATATAATACACTTAGATGTATGTATACATACATACTATATATACACACATACACACTACACGCACATATATATGCTCTCTATACATATATACACCATATATACCTATATATACTATACGCACACACATGCAGTATATACATATACATGAACTCAAATATCTTCAGAAAAGATAGTTGTGATGAATAAAACTAAGGTAACTAAAATCTTGCTTTGCCAGGAAAAAGGAAGAAGATGGTACAGAGTATCAGGAAATAGTTACTTGGTATGAAAGCAAATTGACATATTTTTTCTAAATTTATAGAATAACTTTATTAGAAATGTCAAGAAGTAAACTGTACCCAAGCAAAAGACACCAAGCCATCTGTCAGTGGAGCCGTTCAAGCAAAATTTGTTTGCTTGAACAAAAAACAACCAACAAAAAAGTAGGTTGAAGTGATTCAGAGGTGATCCCAAACCCTGAAATCTGGTGAACCAAATGAACTTTAATTTCCCTTTCAACATCAAAATACTATGATTTGAAGTGCACATTAAAATAACTATTCAAATCAATAAATGTCAGTCACCAATAACTCATAAGTACTAAGGGAGATTAGATGTTGGAGAAACAAATAACCTCTCTACAGGGGGAAAAAGCCTCAAAGAAGTAATAGGATTTGAATTGGGCCTTTGGGGAGGAAAAGAAAAGAACATGTTGAGAACATTCCAGCAAAGGGGACATATTTTATCAAAGATAAGAAAAATCCAAATATGCATGAAGTGTCAGAAAATTCGTCATAATAAAACATTGCATTTATATAGTTTATACTGGTTTTCAAAATGTATAACAGAGGGGCACCTGAGTGGATCAGTCAGTTAAGTGTCTGCCTTCAGATCAGGTCATGATCTCAGTGTCCTGGGCTGGAGCCCTGTGTGGGCTCCCTGCTCAAGGAGGAGCCTGCTTCTCTCTCTCCCTCTGCCCCTTCCCCCTGCTTGTTGCACTCACTCTCTCTTTCCCTCAATAGATAAATATTTTTTTAAATGCATAATAGTATCAAATTTGACTCTCACAACGTCACCATAAGATAACATTATCCCTTTTATAGAAAAGGAAACTGAAGTTCAGGCTGGTCCCAGTAAGAGTGCAAGTAGATAGATCCTGAGTTTTCTAACTTGCTGTCAAGTAATCATCCTGCTTTATCTTAAATGACATCCTAAGGTGCAAGGAATAAAGTGTTTTTATTTTTTGTTTTAATAGATGTATTTATGAGTCATACCGTTTGGAAATTATAATGAAGTTCTGAATTTTTAAAACCAAGTAATACATATTTATTATCCCACAACTGAATATGTGTTTGTATGGGAAATATTACTTTGAAAATAATCTTTGAATTCAGTTATTTCAAAGATTAATAAATTACATGCCATTATAATGTACATGCACACTTTTTATAAAAGTTTCCTGTATAAGTTAAACTAATACATAAAGTAATATTCATTTATTTTTAATATGTTATGCTTTCTTCTGATCTGTGGTGGGAGAGGGTTCTGACAAGCCTTTCATTTACTGTTACAGCTCCCTGGAGCCCTTCTCTCCTTATTCTTCTTGCCTGAATGGTTAGTATTCATCAAATTTCAATGTACCTTCTCCAGGGAAGTCTCTTTCTGAACCCTCTCCATACATCTGGCAAGTTTCCCTTTTGTATGTTTTTATAGCACCTTCCAAGTCAGGTTCCTAACACATATCACAGTTGTAATTAAATATTTTGGAAGGTTAGGATTTGTTTTATGTGCAATGCCCTGACAGACTGGGCCTTCTGAGAGAGTGGGGACTTCTTTTCTCTATATCCTCAGCAAGGAACACAGAAACTAGCACTTACAAACATTCAAGAAATATATTTAAAGTAAATGGACTATGATGAATACTAAAATTGAATGTACCACTAAAAACTCAATGTGTCAATCATCCTTTGGTTAATACTTACCAAGGAAGAATTTCATTAAGGATAATTTCTATTGTTTTTTTTTTTTTCTCAGAAGCTCTTTATGTTGACATTCAGTAAAATTTTCTTTAAAAAACAAAAAACTAATAAATATAGGTAAGTCTCTCTCAGAACACTTTTTGTAAGTTGACCCTGAAAACTGAATATCTTGAAGAACCAAGTACTACAGAGCTGGAATTAATAGAACAATCACAGGTTGTAGTTAGTGAAATATTTTTAGATGAGTATAAGTAAAAGAAACTGAGAGCACACTCCTGAGAAGGAATAGGTATTTAATATAATGAATATAGTTCACACATTGCATGGGCCTTTCTGTGCCTGAAAATCCAGGCATTGGTTAAAATAAAAGTGGAAATGATTTCATTTACTAGCATTATTTTAGCCCCTACTTCTCCAAAGGATTTGGGCATAAGCTACCTCTCCATAGGAAGCTCAGTGAAATTATCTTCAAATAAAATCACAACACTTTATGAGCTTACATGTAATCAATTAAAATACACACATATGAACAATCATATATCCAACAATCTTTATGAAAAATACCACTTTTAAAAATATTTCAGTGATGATGCTTTGGTTTTCTTATAGGTCTATGTATGAAATTCCATTAGACAATTTTATCAAAAATCACCCATAAATAATGACATAGGGTACCACCTGTGCTCACAAATTTAGTCAGTCTACCTGGAAGGATCATCTATCATAATCCGAGAATTTTACTTAAGGCATATGGTTTAGAGACTTCCAGTAGGCTTACTACATATTCAAGTAGAAAATGTAAACAAAAACAAAATAAAACAAAAAACCCAAAACAAAACAACCAAAAAACCCCCCATGATTTTTCCAAACATCCGAGTAGTGTAGATCAATAATAATCTCATCAGAGGTGATAGTTCACATACAAAGATATTGAGTTACAAGTTCGAAATGTCAATATGTTTGATAATATTTAAAGCATGTGTAAGGACAGCAGCTTTTAAAGGTTCCAGTGAGACACATCTCATCCACAAGTACATTTATAAGCTGAAAAGCACCATTTGAATGACATTTTAAATTAGTTTCATGCATTCTATCTAGAACTATCATTTTCTCTAAATACACAGATGTCCACAGAGATATATAACTAGGTCATAATATAATTTCCACACTTATTACTAATTAATTATGTGCAAATGGAGAGAGCATCAGTGGCAAAAAATCTGGCAATTCAATAATACTTGAACCACAGAGGGTTACATCAGCAACTGTTGAGTTTGTCAGTTCTCAAATTATAAAGGATTAAGTCACAGACAGTATCCATATTACTGCATCATATCTATGGGAACTTGAAAGCTATCCTTGGTATTTGAATTGTGATTTATTAATGCGATAGTCATTGGTCATCATTAACCCTATAGGAAGTCAACAGTGTCAGTCAATTAATCCCTATTAGAGGACTAACCATGGAAAAACCTTAGCTGTCTCCATCACTAACATAATAAGTTTTTATGACCACATTTACTTACAGCAAAATACATTTTACTAATATGTAACCAGAATATTATTGAAATATAATGGTGCCATATGAGCTATGGATGGCAGACTAATTCATTAAGACATCAAAGTTATTATAGTGGCACAGCTTTTTATGTGTTGTATGATTATTGTGATGTAGCAATTTAACTTGATTATTAAATCAGTAACAGTCTAGGAAAATGGTGACATTTTTCTAATAAAACCTCTCTGCTACCCACAGATACTGATAAACAGTGTGCAATCGAATTTATTCTGTAATGTCATAATTAAGCTTGTGTTGAGAAGAGGATATGAAACAAAAGTACTTATGAGCTCAATACTGCACTCTATAATGAAACCAAAAATTAATTCTTTCAGTTCAGGGACTTGTTAGCTTGGTAATACCCATCCTAAGTCATTACAATAGTTATCTAAAAATAGTTGTTAACTATTATAAATGTAGTCGTTAATATTCATCAAAACAAAGGACTGCTCATAAAGTACACGTCATGTCACCTATGAATAATTGCTACCATGCTGTGAAGCAATTGAAAATTATTTATTTTCATGAAAGGGAACTGTAAGTATATTTATTAATATATTTCTAACGGAATTTAAATGAAATTGCGCAATGTGCAAGAATCTCATATTTACCCAGCCCATCCAGTGAAATAACTAATAGCAACTCCATGTATAAACATTTTTTTTTAAATATCAAAACCTAAAATAAGTTCTGTGATTTTTTTTTAAAAAAAGCCAAAATAAATTACATTTTTTAGGAAAGACAAATAAATATGTTCTAGCATTTGAAAAATAAATACCAAACATATTATGTTGCTCCTAGCTGTAATATGTACAATGTAATTTCAATGTACTGTGGAACCTGAACAGGTGAACGCCTATTGTCGTTCCTAAACTATAATAGCTCTATGTTTCCTGTAAGTGGCAGAAGTTTTGAAGTTAAGATTTGCCAAGGATAGTGCAATGTAACATAACTAACTGCAATGTTCTATGACTAGAGTATCTTCCAATTAATTTGTGCTTACAAAGTAAAGCTAATACAACAAAATAAGCTAAATTGAAATAAAAGGAATAGCAACTTTTATAAATAATAAAAAAAGAAAGTGTGAAGTTTGAAAAGGAGGTATTCAAAAATTTTTTTTTAATTTTCTTTGCCCATGTTATAGTCTGTACTATCAGGATATGGAAATATTATTAACTCCTTTAAATTAGTGCACATAACCGTGATATGGTTTTAGATCTACATTCTTGAAGTGTGTTTGAAGCAGTTGAAAAGGTGAGGGATAGTGTAGAAAGTGGTGAGGGGACAGATGGAATCCGTCCAGACTTTCCTGGATTCTGGCCTAGAGTTATAATTAGATGAGTTAAACTTTATAATCAGTACTGAATTTCTCTCTTTACTTAAAGAAATAAAAAAATACCTTTAAAAACTTCCTCAATATTTTACTTATCAAAAGCATTTAAGTTATTCCTGTCACTATTTCTATACCTAGAAATGGGTGTTGATATGTAGCATTATTGACATAATCATTAATTCAAAAAATAGTTAAGACCTTAGGTGCAGCACAGTAGAACAAGACATGATGAATCAAATGCACTTTAGGTTCAAATTTTCACTCTATCAATATGCAGAGTGACCTTGAGAGTTCAATAATTTGCAATATGTTTTCATTAGCATGTCAGTTTTTTTCAGTGCTTGACGTCTAGAACACAGTTTTGTGTCTGACACAGTAATCGTCACTAAAAACTTTTTTTCTGGTATACATTAACATAAGATTATGCATCTGCTGTCTAACCCTATTAATGTTTAATAGCCAGCAAAAATGATACAAGTCTTTAGTAAAATAGCATTTGTAATTCAGTACTGCTCAATCTTTGGTCCCTTAACAGGCTCCAGAGAATCCTTAACCCTTTGAATATTCTATGTAAATTTTCTGAAATTTTATTAATTCAATATGCACTTATTGAGATACACTGGAATATACATGTCAAACTTCTTTCATTATGTTGCTTTATCTCTTTGTGTCTCCATTATGGCAACTTGAAAATTAGATTGATAAGAAATGAAATGATTTAATATATGTAAAGTGTTAAAAAATGACTAGTACATAGTAAGTGTCTAATAAATGCTTATCAGCATCAGCATCATCAGCCAGAAAGTGATTTACTGGTGTAAGAAAATGCAATACTTGGCATTTTAGGTAGATAATATCTATTAGATTCCTCCCAAAGCTGGTGATTCAACAAAGATTAGGAAATACTCTTTTATGAGTGATATGAGAGGGAACTGTAGAATAAAAATCTCCAAGATCTCCAAAAACCTTTCTTCCATAGAAGAATTGAAGGGAATGGCAAAAATCATCAAAATCTACTTTCCAGAACTCTAGAAATTAAATTTAGACATGCAACATTCTAGGGAGCATTTAAGAAAAGTGGCTCAATCTTGTTTAAAACAGTGAGCTTTGTGGCACTTTACCTTGTCCTACTTTTATCCCTCTCTTTCTAGCTCCAAAGAATCATGAACTAGCCTATCTGTTACTGAAGAACACAAAACGGGTATGTTACGTTCTAAGCATCATTCTCAGAAAATTGTCATTTTTTACTTCTCTGGAAATTCCCTAGAAAACCTAAATCATAAGGCCTGCCTTTATTTAACCTGACTCAGAACCTTCTCAGTGAAATCAGCCTTTTCTTTGGAGGCAATTGTCAAAAACAATCAGCAGCAATTGCTTAACATCACACGTACTGAGGCTGTCCTTAGAATTAAGGCCAAGAAAAAGGTGACCAAAAACTTAAAAAGGAAAGCTGGAGAGTAAGATATCCATACAGGGATTTGAAAAGGTCTGACATATTCCTGGGAACTTGAAGACCACATTTATTCATATAGCTCTGCACATTCCCAGGAAAGAACTGAGAAGATCCTTTGTTCTCACCTCTGGCTGACCTTAGGGCTCTATTCAAGCAGAAAATGAAGATTAAAACAGAGTGGTAAACTCCTGCCTGAATGTTGAAGGCATGCCCAACATACATGGAGCATGGAGGCCCTTGACAAAAGCTAAGAGACTATATTGGTTTCAATCACTTAAGTTCATCTCTCTAATAATCAGCTGACACTACTAAGTTAATCACACAGTGGGACACCTGGGTGGCTAAGTCAGTTAAGCATCTCTGCCTTTGGCTCTGGTCATGATCATAGGGTCCTGGGATCCAGTCCCATATCGGGGTTCTTGTTCAGCAGGTAGACTGCTTCTCCCTCTGTCTGCCACTCACCCTGTTTATACCTCTCCCTCCCTCTCTTTCTCTGACAAGTAAATAAATAAAATATTTTTTAAAAAATAAGCTAATCAAATTCTTCAATGGCCATACATTATAGTCAATACAGACTTTACAGAATTTTTTTCAATAAAGTCACTGAATAAACAAAAGTTACAACAGTCCCTGAGTAAAAGGGTGGATCTGATCTCCAGAGTTGCTACATTATTTAAAATGTCCAAATTAAAAAACACACACACACACACACACACACACACACACACAAATAGACACACTTGAAGACAAGTCAATTATGATCACCCAGTCCTTGGAACAGAAATTTTAAAAAATGGAAAAAAAAATCAACAAAGCATCAGAGACCTGCAAAACACCATCAAGCATACCAAAATACACATAATGGAAGTCTCAGAAGGAAAGAAAAGAGAGAAAGGGCCATAAGATGGATCTGAAGAAATACTGGTTAAAAACTTCCAAATTTGTTGAAAACAATCTACAAATCCAAGAAGCTGAAACTAGAAAAAACAACCACAAAATCCATATCTAGGCACATCCTAATCATACTAACAAAAGCAAAAGACAAATAAATCTTGGAAGCTGCAAGAGAGAAACAACTCATTACATAAAAGAGATCATCAATAAATTAACAGCTAATTTCTAATGAGAAACAAAGTAGGTCAGAGGGTAGTGGGATAGAATATTGAAAGTGTTAAAAGAAAAGATTGTCAACCAAAAATAATATAGCCAACAAAACTATTAATCAAAAATAAAGATTGAATTAAAAGTTTTTAGATAAATAAAACTGAGTATTTTTCACTAGCAGACCTACTGTACAAAAATTAATGAAGGTAGGGACGCCTGGGTGGCTCAGTTGGTTAAGCGGCTGCCTTCAGCTCAGGTCACGATCCCAGAGTCCTGGGATCGAGTCCCACATTGGGCTTCTTGCTCGGCAGGGAGCCTGCTCCTCCCTCTGCCTCTGCCTACCACTCTGTCTGCCTATGCTAGCTCTCTCTCTCTCTAACAAATAAATAAATAAAATCTTAAAAAAAAAAAACATTAAAAAAATTATTGAAGGTAATCCTTTGGGATGCAAAAAAAACCCACAAAAAACTAGAGAGTAATCTAATTCACATAACAAATTAAAGAGCACCAGTAAATGTAACTACTGCATACAACTATAAAGCAGAATTCATATATATTTACTTATTTTTAAGCTTTTTAAATACATGATTAAAATGTAACTGCATAAAACAATACTTACAAATATGGACTTAACAAGAGTGCCTGGGTGTCTCAGTCAGTTAAGTGGCTGCCTTTGGCTCAGGTCATGAGCCTGGGGTCCTGGGATCGAGACCCACATGGGGCTCCTTGCTCAGCAGGGAAACTGCTTCTCCCTCTCCCTCTGCCTGCCTTCCTGCCGCTCCCCCTGGTTGTGCTCTCTCTCTCTTTCTCACTATCTTTCTCTCCCTCTTGTCAAATAAATGAGTAAAATTAAAAAGCAATGAAAACAAATATGGGCTCAACATACAATGTTAAGATGTAATTTGTGAAAATAATAGTATAAAGGAGGATAGAAACAATGCAAGTATATATAAAAACGCTCACTAAATAGCAATATAAAGGAACTTACTCAACCTTATAAAGGCATATATGAAAAACCCAGAATTAACATCATATTCAATGGTGAAAAACTGAAACTTTCCCCCTAAGGTAAGGAGCAAAGCAAAAATACACATTCTTGTCACTTACATCCAACCTTGTGCTGGAGGTTCTAAACAGGGGTGGTCAGGCAAGAAAAATACATAAAAGGCATCAGATTGGAAAGGAAAATGTATCTCTATTTACAGATGCCATGATCTTATGAATTTAAAATATCCATAAATCCACCAAAAAATTATAAGAGCTAATAAGCCCGTTCAGCAAGGTTACAGGGTATAAGATAAGTATTTTTAAAAAATAAGTTGTATTTCTAATATACTAACAATGAAGAATTAAAAATCAGATTAAGAAAACTATTTTACTTATAATTTCATTAAACAGTAAAATAATTAGGAATAAGTTTGACAAGAGAAGTGTATTATATTCTGAAAGCTATAAAATATTACTGAAAAAATTAAAGAAACCTTAAAGAAAGATATTCTGTATTCGTGGATTAGAAAACTAACTATTAATCAAATATTAATACTCCTCAAATTGATCTATAACAACGCAATCTTTATCAAAATGTCAGCTGCAGTTTGGCAGGAACTGGCAAACTAATTCTAACACCAATAAGGAAATACAAGGGAGACAGGCTAGCCAAAACAAACTTGAAGAAAAGTAAAGTTCAAGGATTCCCATTTTCAAATTTCTGTATTTATTATGAATATATGTAACCAAGACATTGTAGTTACTGCCATAGGAATGGATGCATATACCAATAGAATAAAATTAAGAGTCCAGAAATAAGTCCTTATTTTTGGTCAATAGATTTTTAATAAGAGTGCCAAGACAATGGGGACGATAGTGTTTTCAACAAGTAGTCCTGGGGCAGCTGGACATCCACATACAAAAGAATGAGGTGGGGGAACTTACTTCACACAAAAAAATTAACTCAAAATAGATTAAATATCTAAATGTAAGAGGTAAAACCATAAAACTTTTAGAAGAAAGCATGGACATAAATCTCTGTGATTTTAGAATAAGCAATGTACCCAAAGCATGTACAACAGAAAGAAAAACAAATTATATTTGATCAATTAAAACTGTCTTTTTTTCAGGGGATACTATCATGAAAAAAATGAGAAAATGATCATAGAATAGAAAAATATGTCTGATAAGGGACTGGCACTGAGATTATATGAAGAACACTTACAATTCAACAGTAAAAAGACAAGTCCCTCTATTTAAAAATTGACAAAGAATTTGAATAGACATTTTTCCAAAGAAATCAGACAAATGACCAATAAACATCTGGAAAGATCACAATATAATGAGTCTTTAGGGAAATGGAAGTCAAAATCACAGTAAGATGCTGTTTCACACACACTAGGGTGACTATATTAAAAAAAGACAAGGATGTGTCAAAGATGTAGAGAAATAAACCCACTTATATCGTTGGTGGGAATGTACATGGTGCAGCCACTTTGGAAAACTCATTGGCAATTACTCAAAAAATTAAAAGTTTAGTTAGAAATGATACTCCTACCTATGTACCTAAAAGAACTGATAAATTCAGTCCACACAAATGTACACATTTGTTTGTATAGAATCATTCATCATTGCCAAAGACTAGAAACAGCCCATATTGTCCACCAGTTGATAAACAAAATGGGATATAGCCATACAATGAAATACTTATCTATAAATAGGAATGCAATATTGATAATGTGGCAATGTGGATAGACACTGGCAACATGATGCCAAGTGAAAGAGCCAAACAGAAAGGCTATATACTAAATTATTCTACTCTCTGGAATGTCCAAAGTGGACAAATCCATAGAGTTAGAAAGTTAGTCATTATTCTCCAGGGGCTAAGGGAAGGGTGCAATGGGGATGACTGTTAGTGACTGTAAGTTTTTTGTTTTTTTTTTTT
>RCUC01020704.1:0-12270 GCA_003697995.1 Taxidea taxus jeffersonii
TATTTTCACTTGTCAAGATATGTTGACTTAGAAATACTCCAGTTTCTTTTCTGCATCCCTAAACTTTTCTCTTTTCCATAAGTTCCTTTTCTATACAGCTTGAATTTAAGGTAGTTTGAAAAAAATTACCATTCCTGATTTACTGTGGGGGTGGGGGAGTAGAGCTCTAGTTAATGGGTCGTAACTAGTGAGAGCCTTGAAATGCTACAGCATGAGGGTCAGAAGCATTATTTAAAGGAGCTGCAAGCAAGTGTTCAATGTTTAGGGCCCCACAGAGACTTTTGAAAGAATATTCACTATCATTCACACTTCTTGTACTAAATCTCCTAAGAGCCAATGTTTATTACTTTCATGACTGCCTTTGAATAACTGAGCATGAACACTTAGCTCCAGGTATAAGCATGGCTGAGTCTGCACTGCTTATCTTACTTGCCACAACTAGAAAAGCCAATAATGAGCAATGCTGCCTCTCAACTGTAGAAATCTAAGGTACTTACGGGTAGCCAAGTTCCATGAAATTATTCCAGGTCTGCTTTAGCACCATTATAATACCCATTTGCATACAGAGATCAATAAGGCATCCACTAGGATGGCACTGCAAGGTAAGCAAACAGAAATTCCAGAATCAATGGCAAGGAAGAAAGAGTGTTTGGTTTCTAATCTGCACAAAGTTGCCCTAGGCTATTTAATATAAGACTGTAAGAAATAAGGAATGATGGAAGGATACAGACCTCTTCTAGTCTCCATCTGTTTATCAGTCTCAAGTAGGCACCTGGGTGTCCTGTAAATCTTCAACACACAGAAAAACAAACCATTAGCACCCTATAGGTCCAAGCGTTTTGTGACTATTGTGTTCAGATTAGCACATCTCCAATGAAAATTACTGGTACCCTCGGGTCTGAGAGAATTAGGAAACTCTCCAGAGTTGCCATGACTGCAACTTCTAGAATTTTCCAGGGAATATTTCCCTTCTGGACTGTCTGGCTGCTGACCACAGAGGCTAGCTCTTGCTGCTCTGTGTGACTTTGAACATTTTCTGCTAAATATCAATCACTCTGGCCTATATAGCAAACAGCATGTTGGATTGAAACAAGTTCTGATCTTTTTGAATAGAAGTTCCATTTGAAAAAAATAAACCAGCTTACTGTTTGAATAGAATTTCACACTGAAGTAGCTCGATACTGAGAAGTGCTACACCCATCCTACCCAAATCCGACACTCACCCCGGTCTCTGGTTTTTGTCTCTTCGGAGACTACTTCCCAGCACAAAAGAATTCATAGGACATGACTACTTAACACAGGAGCCTTTGCAAATCTTCATAACTGCTGGATTCAGAAGTTGTCCGCTCTCCTCTGGCATCCCATGTCAGCCCCTCTCCTGTTTGGATGTCCTTCCCTCTTCTGTGAAGGTGGGCATCCAGGACACACTGCAGACCACCCTCTCCACCACTCCACCCTCTCCACCACCTCTTAGGTCAACTGCTCATAAAGGTGTGAGATCTGGGGGCCTGACTCAGGTGCAGATGGAGCTCACAAGTTTTAAACCCATCCTTCACTTGTGCCAGTGTTTTTCCTCTATGTACCTTAGCAAGAAAAGGCACACAGGCAACTTTTGAGTGCAGTGACCATTCCCCAGAAAGGGAACAGAAAAGGAAAGGAGGAGGCTAATCTCTTTCTACCCTTTGTATAAGTCACTCTAAAGGAGGCGCTTCTCTGTCACCCTGGTCAGGGACCTCTGAGTGCTCTATCCCTGGCCTGCAGAAGTGTGGAGAGATCAGGTCCTTACCTTCCAAGAAAGAACGCAATGTAAAATGTGGAACTGTTCAGATTAACAAACTGAAAAAGAAACATTTTCAGGGTGAAGCTGTTCTCCCACTCAGACTCTGTGCGAGGCTGTTCTGTGGACAAAAAGGGAGTAGAGTTTGAAAGGTTGCCTTTGACACCTTCTTAACTCCCTCTGCCCTAGTCCCTATACACACAGGATAGGAGCAGAGGTGCCCTGAGAAGGCTGCAGGAGACCCCAGTTTGCTTATAGATGGTGGGTGATGGAACAGACCACCCATGAGATCCTCAAGATTGCAGACCAGCCCCAACCAGGGTGTGGTGGGAAGGAGCTATTGATGTATCTGAGGGGATGGAATATCCAGTTTGTTCCGCTGTGACAGGATGCACAGAGAGCCTAGAGTAGAGAAAGCTAGGGCTGAAAGGCCTCATTCCCTTTTGCTCTTAGTTTCTGTCTGTGGGGTAGGGCCTGTATGGAGTCAGGTCCCCTTCCATCTCCTAATTAATTCCTTGTTCTTAAATTCTATTGTGGTGAAATGCCAGGTGCTGCTCCACAAGAGAGTCAGACCCCGCCCCCTCAGAATGCTGTGAGTATCTGACTTCTTTGCCTGTCACCCTCATCCATCATTTTTCTTTCTCATGGACAAATACTAAGGAGATGACCTCATTTTAGAACTTTTACTGTATATTACCATTTGCATCTTACAGTATTCTGACCTCATTCAGACACCAATTCTCATCACCTTATATTTGACTTCCATAAAGCAAGTGCCCTTTGGACACTCTGATATGAATCAAAATATGGATCAGACTTCCAACTTGACATCTCATGTCAAATGCCCCTATCCTTTCCTAGGAGCTGCATCCTCATCCCAAGTAATGTCAACGAGAATATATTCAATCCCACTGTACTTTCTATGTTTCCATATTCCCTGCTTCTAATTGCTCTTTGCCATTTCACCCCATGAATTTCTTTTCCACTAATTCCTCAAAATACTTGCTGCAAGTATATCTGAGAAGGGGGAGGAGAATCATATTTAACAAGGCTGTACTGCTGTTGAGGAAAGAAAAGACAAAGGATTTTAAAAAGGTTTTATCTTTACTTTACTTCTGCTCCTGAACTATTGGTTACATAGGAAGGTCTCCCAGGTTGTTAGCCAGCTGGGTGGATGCCCAGGTATCCCAACCACAGAAGGGCCAGGGCTGTATCTCCCTGGCATCTTTGTCAGCCTGGATCAAGGGACCACTGGACACAATCTGCCAATGTACTTACCTCTTCAGTGGATATAAACTTCTTTCTATGTTTCTGGGCAAGGGGTGGTAATGATGGAGGATTTTAATGATATTAAAGGAGATATACCAGGTATCTAGGTCTGTATCTGGCACATAGGAAGGCTCAATTAATGTCATATTGTATTATAATGATTGTAAATAAAAGCACATTTTTTGATCGCCCCCTTGACAAGCTACATATGGGAATGTGCTAAAATAGGTTTATATGTGGGAGCATGTAATTTTCTCAAATTGCATAGAGTAAAATGACTATTTCATTAATATAATTGGGACAATTTCTTTATCTTGAAAACATGGAAAATGTACAGTGTATAGTCAGTTACCAGATTGGTCTGTTTTATGGATTCAGAGAAATGTCACCTTTAAGGGTGACTTATCCAGATGATTGTTATTTCTGTAAATATCAGTAATGATTAGGCCACTTACATTTGTGGTGGAAGGCCCCCAGTCTTCAAAGCAACTCATCTTGCTGTGGTTTTTATATACCACAAAAGCTTGATACATTTTTAATTAAATAAAAATTGTAAGCAAAGCAAATGAACACTTTTCTCAATGATTCTGGGCACTTTATCTACTACTTTTATGATGCTGTATTTTTGTGCATTAAGAGAAAACCTGTTTCAAATTACATTAGCCCATGACAGAAAATGTTTATGACAGGTTTTAAAGCTTTAAGTAGAAAGACTCCCCTTCACTTACTTGCACAGTAATCAAATATCAACTTACTTGTGGAGCATAAGGAGTAACATGGAGGATATTAGGAGAAGGAAAGGAAAAGTGGGGTAAATTGGTCAGGGAGACAAAGCATGAGATACTGTGGACTATGAGAAGCAAACTGAGGGTTTTGGAGGGGAGGGGAATGGGAGGATGGGGCGAGCCTGGTGGTGGGTATTAAGGAGGGCACTTATTGCATGGAGTACTGGGTGTGGTGCATAAACAATGAATCTTGGAACACTGAAAAAAATAAAGATGTTTAAAAAAAAATGACTCCCCAATTACTAGACATATTTAAAATGTCCTGTTGAGGGCAAAGAGCGAATTATTGCATGCAATTCAAAACAAAAAGAATATTTCTCTTCAGCAGTGTTTCAGAAATCAGTCTTTGAAAAGATACTTCCCAAACTGCAATATTGTGCTATGAAATAAAAAGGGTCTCACTTACCTAAATTTGTCAGAAGAAGTGCAACTTTCTCATAGAGCTGTAAAACAAATTTCATGTATTTAACAAAAAAGCTGTGGATGCTATAAAATCCATAGTTATAAAGGAAATAGGTAATCAAGTCCAGAATGAAAATAATTTCATTAACTGCCCATTACTCAACAATGAACACACTGTAAACAAACAGCTGTGTCCTTTCAAGGCAAGAAAGAAATGCACAAGGTCCCATTTTACTATTTTTAAAATCTCACTTCCTATGTTGGAGTAAATAATTGGCAACAAGGCCAGCTGCCACTAATTACTAGCTTGCTACGTGATGCAGGGCAAATCACAACATTCCTGGACTTTAGCATCTCTAAGACTGAAGTGATGGTAAGATTCTGTAATATCATTGTTTATGGACTTGCTGTATTTTCTAGATTAGAGCATTCATAAATACTGAAGTGATGAAAACTTACTAGGAGCTCCTAAGCTTTTGGTATTCTGCTTTTCCATGAGTACATTGGATGCATCCTTAACTCGCCCAGCCATCTGGTAAATGGAGGGTCCTGAGAGAGAAGGGAAAGTGTGTGTGTGTGTGTGTGTGTGCATGTGCATGCGTGCACGTGCACGCATGCACACCCATGTATGCATATGTATATGGAAGTGCAGAGGGCACAGTTCAGCAAAAACCCAGATCTAGGGGATTCCCCAGAGAGGGATAAATTAAGAAAAAGAACAGGTGTCTTCTCTAAAATGAGAGACAGTAAAATGGAAAGGAAAACTAGTCAAAAGGATTGGAACAACATGAAAATTAAGATCACATTTAGGGGTGCCTGGGTGGCTCAGTGGGTTAAAGCCTCTGCCTTTGGCTCAGGTCATGATCCCAGGGTCCTGGGATCGAGCCCCGAATTGGGCTCTCTGCTCAGCAGGGAGCCTGTTTCCTCCTCTCTCTCTGCCTGTCTCTCTGCCTGCTTGTGATCTCTGTCAAATAAAATTAAAAAAAAAAATCACATTTAAAGTAGTGAAAATGTCCTTGTTAAAGTTCCCCAGGCTGGAATTATGACTTTACCAGTTAGCATGCTGCAGAGCTTGGGCACATTACCTCATCTCTTCTTCAGACCAATGTTTTTCTTTTATGTGACTGAGAATGGGTACTGGACCATTGTATTGTGGTCCTTCCAAACCTTTGAATTTTCTTATCAAAGACTTCTGCTAACTACAGAATTAGGTAAAATACTGATTGTATGACTCTAAACTTTGAACAATGACTATGATTTGCTATAATAAGATAACGAATATGGCCATAGTATCACATTTTGTGTACAGAAGCCACAGACTCTCAGAGTCCAGAGTTAAAAGAGATTGGTGTAATTTTCAATAAGAAATCCAGTGGTATAGTCATAAATTTTAATTTTATCTTAAAAATACTGGTTAAGTACAAATTAGGACAGATGTTTTAATAAAATACATTTTACTTTACAAATACACTCTATTATTAAAGTTAGTTATGTGATTTTCAAGGAAAATTAGATTTGACTGAGATCATCTTTCTCAAAATACAATTTTTGACTGTCCAGTTTATTCTTTAGATCTTTCACGTTGATATGCTTTTATCCAAGTGACTCACTTTGCACTCCTGCCTCAAAGGTCTTGGTAGCTGGTGACATGCCAATGTTATCTTGGTTTGGATATCACAAAAAAAAGGAACTTAAAAAAGGAACAGCACAGTAATCAAATATCAATATTAACCTTTTGAAAAATAAGGCAAAGTATATGGGGACACAATCAGGATCCATGGCATCTCTGACCATTCTATAAATGTTGAAGATGCAAGGGAATGGACAGTAAGGCTTTGAGCAGAATACAAAGAGAAAGGGCACGTAGCAGAGAGCCGGATGGCCACCGAGAGATCTTGCCATGAGTGGCTTCTGGAAAATGTCTGATTTCTCATTAGGAAGTTGAGGTAGATATCATGGATGGTTTGTTCTGATAAAAGCAGTAGAAAATCTGTTTCTAAACTGGATGCCACGAATTGTGAGAGTTAAAATTTGTAACTGACAGAAAGCATCCTAATCTTAAGTATACTTCCAAAGAAGCTCTGAGTACTTCTAATTTGATCTTGTCCACCCAAAAAATGTATGTGGGCTTGTTCTGATTCATCCCATGTTTTCTGGTTCACTTCTTTCTGGAATAAGACGCTGTGGTCTTCAGTGTTTAGAGTATAATGAAATATCGGATTCATATTGGTATGGCTGAATATAAAGAATGGTTATATCTTCTCTTGGAATGTATTCTTTGTTGGCATCTTTTGTTTCTGACCACCATACTGAGATGTTCCTAGCCCACTAGTGAAGCAGAATGGGATTAAAATAGCATGTCAAGGAGCAAGAAAATCCTCCCTCTTTATTCCATTTTTGAGGTATTTATTTTTCAAGAAGAAATAAAATGAAAACTAGCAAGTGTCCCTTAACCAGTCACTAAGAAGTATAATATTTCGCTGGGGTCCAGAATATTTTTTTTAAGAGGGACCCATGCTGGGTGCTCAACGCAGGGCTTGAACTCACTACCCTAAGATCAAGACCTGGCTGAGATCAAGAGTTGGATGCTTAACAAATTGAGCCACCCAGGTGCCCCAAGATGCAGAATTTTTTTAAAAGATTTTATTTATTTATTTGACAGAGAGATCACAAGTAGGCAGAGAGAGAAGGAAGCAGGCTCTCTGCTGAGCAGAGACCCCTGATGTGGTGCTTGATCCCAGGACCCCGAGATCATGACCTAAGCCGAAGGCAGAGGCTTTAACCCACTGAGCCACCCAGGTGCCCCAAGATGCAGAATTTTTTATAAAATATATTGTATTTTATTTTTAGAGAACACACTACATAAGAGTAAATACACAACAAAAACAAAACAGAGTAAATAGACATCATAAATCTAGAAAAATAAGCTTATAGGTCTACTTCTTTAGTTAAGGTTGGACAACTCTAACAGAATGCCAGAAACAGGGTATGTGATCTATAACAATATTATTAAAAAATTAGAGGCTATAATGAACAGAAGTTAAAAACCAATCTAGCTCTCAAGGTTTTTAATATTCAATTAATAGAAAGTATTAATGATTCATGTCTAAATGATGACTTTTTTTTTTTTGCAAGACAAATATGGCCAAAATTTTAAGTAGTTGGAAATAATTTATGTAGCTATAAAAAATGTATATTGTAGTCATGAAAATACCTTAAATTGAGTAATTTCAGAAGTCATTAGATAGTTTAGTTCTGAACTGGTCAAAGCTACCTCATAGTTATTAGTCTGTCATCTGTTATTTATGTGTTATTTGCCTAAGGACTTACTTTTTTTATTTTTTGGATATTCTGATGAAAATCTTTCCAAACTATATTACATACTCAGTTGCCTTCGTAATGGAACCTGCAAGGCCTCAGGGCATAAGACAGGACTAGGAACGTGTTTGCTGGGATGGAGATGTCATGGGGATTGCTTCCTGCACAGCAGGGTCTTGGATGATGCTGCTTTGAAAGTTCTTACATATGTTTCTTATTTTCTTTTCTTTCCCTTGCTATGGCTTATCAGTTCCTTCTCTTGCCAGAATTCTTGCCTTAGTAACCTTCTGTTTTTCTAGTCTGATGTTGATGATAAATCAGAACACCAAAGGTGTTTACATGTACCTAAAATAAATGAGAACACCCATTAAGGGCCTTCTTGAAAATAATACATGTTAGCTTTAGTGTGTAGACTCTACATTGTCCATTTTGGTGACTCTGAAATGCCTGTTAGATAAAGCATAGAAAGGCCTAATAGTCTAGTTCCCAGCACATAGTAGGTGCTTTGCAATGTCCATCATAACTCTATAGTTTTCCCACTCCCTATGATACCTTCTTCATTTTTAGTTTATTTTCTCTTTTCTTGGCTATGTGTCATGAAGTAGAGATTGCTGGGTAAGTGATTTCCAGTTCAACAAAGTCTTACTCTGACAATACTGGTATATCTGCTCAAAATATATGAGCAACCATGTATTTATAGACTCACTGTATGTATTTATTTCTTAAGATACATAAATTTAATTTTAATAAGGCATCAGAGAAAAAAAGCATATTAATTCATTACAAACTACCTGGACGCAGAATATTTCACTACTCTGTCTCTTTGGTTAATTTCATCATCAATCACTCCCCCTCACAATGCACATATTCCACAATTAACTTTGAGAGGAGCTGAGTCCTGGAGCTGAGAGGACCAGGGGGTGCCACATGTCCACTCTCAAGCTCTACTTGACCACACCCTTTTAAAATCATGTCAAGTGATTAACAACTGCCCTTGTTTCATTTTTAGAACTTCTGTATTCTGAAACTTTTTTCTAAAATAATAAAGAAGTTCCTGTGTATTTTAATAATAATAAATGGTAATAGTAATAGCAGTAGTAATAATAATAAATCAACTATATTTCATTAGTTTGGTGATGACTTGCTCACTTATGACCCCTAAATGAGGGGCACCTGGGTGGCTCAGTGGGTTAAAGCCTCTGGCTCGGGTCATGATCCCAGGGTCCTGGGATCGAGCCCCACATTGGGCTCTCTGCTCAGCGGGAGCCTGCTTCCCTTCCTCTCTCTCTGCCTGCCTCTCTGCCTGTCAAATAAGTAAAATCTTTTAAAAAATCCTAAATGAAGTTTTTTATTATTGGGTAGGTTTAATTCTCTTATGAATCACTCTGAGTTTGTTGGTTATAGAATTTAGGATTATTTAAGGAGCTAGGAATGATAAGCCAAACAGATTAAACTATATTGATAACAACATGAAATTACTTGGCCTTTGGAACACCCTTTTCTAATGATGAGAGAATTTCAGCATTATGGCCCAGATTTAAGATGCAACATAACTAAGTGTGAGGGAATCATAAGAGCTACTCCATGTCTATCACTCCACATATATTATCTTATTTATTCCTTGCTACAAATCTCTAATGTCAGTATTTTTATGCATAGGTTCACCTCAAGTCTGACAATGTCAGCAAATAATACTATGTGTTCTGCAAATAAAAACAATTTACTGAGAGTCTACTATGTGCTAGACCCCGTTCCAGACACTGGGAAATAATAAGTAAAAAACAAATAGACAAAAGTTTCTACCCTAATGGATCTACATTCCAATGGGGAAGACAGAGAATAAAATAAATTAAAAACAGCATATTACATGGTAATAAGTACAACAGGGAAAAATAGAGCAGGCAAGGGGATAGGAAGTTGTTAGATGGCAGGAGGCGGTTATAATTCTAAAGCAGAGTGACCACAGAAATCTTATATTAGAAAAGTAACCTCCGAACAAAGAAATGAAGGACGTGAGGGAGGAAGCCATGCAGACCCCGTGGGGAGGAATATTCCAGGCAGAGAGAAGAGCAAGTAAAATTCCCTAGAGTGAGAGCATGCCTGGCACATCCAGGGAACAAAGGGAAGGCCAGCCTGGAGCAGGAGAAATAGGGTGAGTGGGTAGGAGACAAGATCAGGGGTGTCACTGGGGCCAGAAGGAGAGGCCTGGAGGCCACATGAAGATGTGAGCTTCTTTTATTCTGAGCAAGAGGAAAGCCACGGGACAGGATGAGTGAACAGGGACAGGAGCTGGCTCACTGTAAGCAGCTTGCACTAGCTGCTGTGATGAGTCTAAACTGAGAGAACAAATGAGGCAGCAGGGAGACCAGGTAGGAAGGCAATGCAATAACCCAGGCGGGAGCTACTGGGATCTTGGACCAGGGTGGGAGTTGGGGACATGTGAGAAGTGATCAAACTCTGGAAACAGAGAGAAACAGAGGAGTCAAGGGCAATGCCAAGGTTTTCAGCCTGAGCAGTTACCATGGGCGGGGAGCTGTGGAGGAACTGATTCTGGAGGGAAGAGAAGGGTTTGGATGTAGATGGTGGAGTAGTCAGCTGGATGTATGGGGCTCAGGGGAGACACCTGGGCTGAAATACAGAACTGAAAATAACCTGAAATTAACACAAGCAACATGTTCCATCCTGATGTGTGTCTTGCAGGGTTATCTCAAACAATGCTTTGGGTACTGACCACTTTCCTAACATTCAGAATCAAAGAGAAATGGGAACTAACACTGTTGACTATGTGACTAACTATGTCACAGATTCTAGGTTGGGCCTTTAAAATATGTTCTTTCTCTATGTTTCCCCAAGGGGTGTATACACACTGTTATCTTACTGGTTAAATAAGGAAACTAAGATTCAGAGAGGGCTAGTGCCTTCCACTGTAGAAAATCCTGGAGCCTAGACTTGACTCAAGCCTTCTCAATCCCAGATCTGAGTGCATGTCCTGCCAGGCAGTTTGCTGCCCAGCCATCAGTGCTGCATGACAAACTCACCCCTCCAAGGCTGGGTCCCTTTAGCAACAGAAGAAAACCACAGCCCACATAGTTTATCCTTCAGGCTAGTTACCTTGTAGTTCACTTACCACATTTAGCAGCATAATGATGCAGAAGTTGATGCACACGGCAGTCCCTGTGGTTGCAACCTGAGAATTATTCCTGATTAACGCCCACTTAAAGGCAGCAAAAGTGCTGACAGTCACCACCCGGTAAATGACGATCCCAAACACAGCAGCGATCACCACGCATATCTGGGAGGGAGACAGAAAGCTGGTGAGCACTGTGATGGAATGTCCCAGGAGGAGGATTCCCACCACTGCAAAATTTCACCATTGGAAAACAAGAAAAGGAAATAAAGCAACAGCGGAACCGACTCAAGAAACCACAATAAAATGCTAACTTTTCATTGTGATCAATACTTTCTCTTGCCTGTATTTTCTTTGTTATTCAAATAGAACAACCATAGTGCTTGAAAGCTGATAAACTGTGTAAGCTATGGGGTAACATTTTATTAAGCAGGGTGTTAAACTGAGCACTATTATTATGGAAATCTTATGATGTCACTCTTCTGTGTAAAACTCTTTATTGGTTTCTTTTATTCTAAGGATAAAAGCAAAGTCTTAATGGTGGCAAGACTTTCTCCACCTTGTAGAATGATACTTTCCTTTTGTCCGGGGACTCAAGAACCTCTCTCATGGCTGCAAGTGGGCTAGTCTTCAAGACCATTTCCTTTGCCTAAAAGGCTGACCACCCCCCATTCCCATGCCAAACACACACATACGTGTGTAAGCACGTGTACATACACACACACAGAGCCTAGTTAACACCTACTCTTCTTTCACACCTCAGCTCAAGAAACACTTCATAACTAAGCTTTAATGACCCTCAGACTTTGTTATTGTTATATGATACCTGTAGTCTTCTTTTAGTATCCAATTTATAATTTCTAACAATTTTTCAGTTTGATTATTGCCAGTTTCCCCCATTTAGAAAGTATAGTAGGCCCTCCCCCTTTTCTATGGGGGATATTTCTAAGGTCCCCAGTGGATACCTGATCCCTTGGATACTATCACACCCTATATATACTATGGTTTTTCCTATAGATACACAGCTATGAGAAAGTTTAATTCACAAATTAGGCACAGTAAGAGACTAACAACAGTAACTAATGATAAAACAGAACAATACAACAGAAAGATTGTGTGAATTGGTCTCTCTCCCTCTCAGAATATCTTATTGCATTGTACTCACTCTCCTTGTGATGATGTGAGATGATAAAATGCCTACATGATGAGATGAAGTGAGGCAGATGGCATAGGTACTGTGATGTAGCATTAGGCTACTACTGACTTTCTGATGATATGTCAGAAGGATTGTCTGCTTCCAGCCTGGGGCTGACTGCAGGTACTGAAACCCCAGAGAGCAAAATTTCAGATAAAGGCGGGGCACTATAAGCTCCATCAGGGCTGGTACGGTATCTGTTTTGCTTACCATAGTTTCTATAGTGCCTTAGCATAATAAATGTTCAGCTATTTGTTGCTGAATAAGCCAACTCTGTGATAGGTACATAATCTCTTATTAATCAGTTATGGACATTGAACTGAGCTATCTTTCTCTGGAGACTTCATGGTACATGATGAGAACTCAACATGTCTTCTTCTATTTACTGGCAATATGA
>RCUC01020732.1:0-14678 GCA_003697995.1 Taxidea taxus jeffersonii
GTAATACAGAATATACATTCAATTAACATTTGTTGAACAAATGAATGAGCAGAAGAAGAAACACTGAAATGTTTTCAAAGTCCTTAGTTATCCTTGAGCCCTCCACCCAATCTCGTGATGATCTCCAACGAAGCCATACATGCTGTCTTCTCAGACTGTGTCGACACATGGAGAAGAACGACAAGCAAGGCTATTGTGCTCTTCATCACAAAGTGCATTTCACATTACATACTTTTGCCACCACTTCAACCACAGGCATCCCTCTATCCCCAAACTAAAAGTCACCTCAGAGATTTGGAAAAGAGCAAGCTGTATAACAACTGACTTAGATAACTGAGTCATGTTTGAAATAGTTAGGGCTTTTGTTTATTAACATTTTATTTATAAAGATTTAATGGCTCCCTCTTCCACTGAATCAAGGAAATGAAGCCATTTCATCCAGTTAATCAGTTAATCTAACCTCCAAATCTAGAGTGCGAATGAGTCTGATGAACCTGATTCTCAAGCTGGAAGACCAGCCTGTTTGGCTTTGTTGCTGGCTGCCACAGAAAGAATAATTTCGCTGAAAAAAGGATGAGGGAGGCCACCAATCATGAAGGCAAAAACAGAGCAAAGACTGAAAAACTTAAAATAGGAGAAGGAGAGTATCAGGTAACATTTTCATTGGGACTGAAACTAATTGGGAGGATAAGTGTTCATTACAGACTTTGTCCCTGGAATACTTTGGCTAAGAGATTCCAATGAGTGTTAAAATCATTACCGAATGGCCTCAATCTAAACAAACACCCACCTTTTCCATTTCACACTGAGATGAAATTACTTTGCTGTGTACTACTGAAAAAAAACCTGGGGTTGTCAGTTTCTCCTTTCCCAGAGGGATTGTGAAAGTTTTTTCCTCTTTCTCCTATCCCTCTGCTTTTCAAATTTAGATGTTAGTCTTCTGAAAAAGTTTTCTATCAGGCACTTAGACTAGTGCCTGACTTAAGTGCCACCAGCATTTCTGCCCAGTGCGAAGCTGATTTTCGATATAAGCACACATTGGGCCATACCATCTGAGCAGAGGAAGCTCTGACAAGCATCTAACTTAAGGCAAACACAAGCCCAAGGCTTTTTATAAACAAGAATCATCATGAAGCAGAAGCCAGTTTTGCTGAAGGGAAAAGAACAGCAGGAATTGAAAAAAAGGACGATACCCAAACTTCAAGAAAGGAGTGGTTTCACTGGGAAAAATGTCTGTCCTGTATATTCAGTTACTCTAGTTGTCTGGCTCATTCCTAATTGACAGATCAGGAAATGCAAAGGCTTTCTCCAGTCAGGTTCATTAGCATGCAGGAACCTGAGGCTTTGTGCCTAGAGCAACTTTTTATTATAAAGAAGATAAAAATGATGTATTGCATATTATATTCCATCAGCAGAGATCATGAAGATCATAATACATGAAATACAGCCTTGCCTTGCCCCACCTATCAATAGATAGATTACACGGTAGGGTTCCAGTGCTTCAGCTTGTCTTCCTTTGGATTTTTTTTTTTCCACAAGAAATGCACATAATGAAACCTGTAAAGCAAATCACTCAAAAGAGTGATTGGAAACAAATTAAAATGAGTAGTGTTTAAATAATTAACACCTGCCAAATGAGGAAAAGGGGCCTTATTGCTGATATTAAATCACATCCTTTAACGTCTGAAACAGATGACAGTAAGTAATTCCAAACAGTCAAGACAGGAAGCTAATTTTTAGTTCTTGGAAAGTTGAATGAGTTTCAATAAAGTTGACTGAAAAAGAAAAAAAAAAGCTTTATTTTGATTTAGTAACTCTACTGCACAAAGCTGGGCTTGCATTAAAACTTTTCTTTGGTTTAACATACTATAAATGAACAGCTTTAAGTCATGTTTTAAAATATATGCATTATTCAGGAAGCTAATGATGTAGGTTCCACCTGGTTACCGTGGAATCTTGTAAGTAAAAATTGAGGGTAGTCTTCTTACTGAGAAAAAATCTTAGTCTTGCCAAGTTTACAGTCAATAAATATAACTCACATATTATGTGAGTGCCGCCAGATAGGCAAATAAGGACACCCCACGCCTGCCCACCCACCAGCAGAAGAAAACCCAGAAGACGAGTATTATCCTAGTCTGGACCAAAACTGAGAATTTTACAAGCACTGAGCAAATAATCCTTAACTCTATTAATGCATGAAGAAGAAAATGGTATAATACAGCTGGGTTTAAAGAGTAACTAATGAAACTCCAGTAGCTCTGTGCATTCCTATCTCACTTGGGGTTTTATGTCCAGTCACTGAACTAGACTTGAGTGACAGTCTTCATTGCCAAAGGCTGCCTTCCATCTCAGTCCCTTGGACTGCAAGAGTCGGGAACTACAGTGAGGTCCTCAGCTCAGAATTCCACCACATTGCACAACCTGGCATACAAACTAGGCAACAGTGTGATTGTCTGTGGTCATGTTTCATTTCTTATTTTGTTTTGTGGAGGGCGGCAGTTGAGGAAAATAAGAGATGGTGATGACATTAGCTCCCCTTCACATTAATGTTACCATTCATTTTAATTGGAGTTAGTGTTGCAACTATCTTCCTATAAATTAACAAGGCTCTCTGACAACTCATATGCTTCATATTAAAACACGTTTGGAAAGTACCTACTCTGAACCTTAAATGGTCTACTTTAGGGATCTTGGCTATTTAACAGGGTTAAAAAACTATACAGTGACATTATCTCCAATAAGAACTACCTATTTGTAAAATACTATAACCTTATTCGAATCAGGACAATGACAACCTTTATGATATAAGTAATGATCTACTTGTTTTGCTGCACTTCTTTCAAACACAGCCTCATTATTAGAACATCTTTTGCAAAAAGTTATCATCTGATCTAAGAGCATGTTCCCCAGAAAGTGAGTTGGTACTTATTATCATATGATCAGAAGTCATTAAATCTGGGGGAAAAAATATGATGTGAACTCCTTCCTGTTTATTTTTTATCTCTTCTTTTGTAAAACCTAAACTCTTCAAATAATTATATTTTAACCATTTCGAGATTGTATTCCTGGTAGGTAGACCATAAAGTCTAAGGAAATGCTTCCAGCTGAAGGATCCTCATTGACCACAGCATCTGAAGAATTTATTTATCTCCTCAAAAAACCCAAGCATGCTTTTTTCCCCCTATAAGGACAAGTTCACAGACACTATACAAATTGCTAGTACCACCTACTGGCAAAAAAACAAGAACCAAGCTAATAACTCTTAATCAAACGTAGACAAGAAATGATACCCAATGACAAGATGATAGGCCATCTCGATGTTTTATGGAACCCAAGCTCATCTAATCCCACAAAAACAGGTTTTTAAAATATAATTCTATCTTTATAAAAGGGTTTTAAATCCCTCATATATGAGGATCCATTATTATTCCCATAATATAAATGAAAAGTGATGTGAACTAAGTTAAAAGAATAAGTCAGAAAGGACTTTTCAAGCTATACTTCATTTTCATTTATCTTTAATAAATGATTATTATCATTCTATACTGTAAACCAGTGCCAATATTGAATCTGAAATTTTGCTTTGGGACCCATGAACACATCAAAAAGCACAAGGTACTTAAAGCTATGAAATGTGGGTTTTTTTTTTCCATCTTCACCACAAAATGTACAAATTACATAATGTCTGCAATGACTTAGTTTTCCCATGTGTAAAGTGGTATAATTATGTCTTCACAATCCAAATAAAAGTTACAAGGTTACAGTCACAAACTTGAAAATAAATTTAAGAAAATAAATTTAAGAAAGAACAGGTAAGTGAGAGGAAGAGAGAAGGAAAGGTAGATAAAGGGGAAGGAAGGGAAAGAAAGCAAAGAGAAAGGAAAGGAGGAGGGAAGACAAGGTTGGGGAGGAGAGAGGCAGGGAGGGTGGAGAGAGGAGAGGAGACCTCCCCACCCATTCAAAGCATTACACTGCGTTTGAACAGTATGCTTCAGCAAATTAGAAATGTCGGCAATTTGGATTAACTGAAACCAGTTAAAACTAGCACGAGGGTCGGGGCGCCTGGGTGGCTCAGTGGGTTGAGGCCTCCACCTTTGGCTCGGGTCCTGGTCCCAGGGTCCTGGGATGGAGCCACGCATCAGGCTCTCTGCTGGGCAGGGAGCCTGCTTCCCTCTCACTCTCTGCCTACTTGTGATCTCTGTCAAATAAATAAATAACATCTTAAAAAAAAAAAAAACCCTAGCATGAGGGTCATTCTCATATTGATATAATTACTGTTTCTAACATGGTGCTGTAATTTAGAAGCTTCGTGTTTGTGATTCTAAGGATGACAAGCTCCAGAGTGGACAGTATGAAATGAAACGCCATCCCACTTAATGTGTCCTATTGCTGACCAATTATTCCACGAGAGTTAGTCTTGCCAGTCTGCTCTTTTAGAGAGCAGAAAACCGCCATTGTTACAGCCCCTCTGTTCAGCCTCAAGAAAGCCTGAGACAAGTTCAGTCACGGAGAGGAGACCGGCTGCTTTTGCTTGATTAATAGCTTCAGATGAGTTGCTTCTTCCACACTGCTTTTCTTATGTTCAATATTCATGATCCCATCTTTTCCCTCCTCATTCCATCCCAGGTGAACTCCTTGCGTAGCACAGTAGTTAAGGCTTTGGAATTACACAGATTGGATTCAAGTCTCAGTTTTGCCACCTGCTAGCTGCATGACTTAACAATTCCTTCACTCCTTCACTGAACAAATATTTATCATGTACCTACTGTGAACACACAGTGCTCCAGGAAAATTCAGTGAAAATAGAGATAAAACTGCTGCCCTTGTGGAACTCACATACGAATATGTTCCAGACAACACCAAAACCAAAAACGAGTTTTAAAAGAATGAAATCTGGGTAATTCACTTAGCTCAGTGCCTAAAACATAGCAAATGGTCCAACAATAGCAGTTTAAAAATTATGTCACCAAGGATGACAGCTAAAACAGGGAAGCTGTGTCTCTTCCCTCACCCCTGTCTGACCAGCATCAAGAGTTACATAACCATGACTTTCATTTCAAGTGACTGAGTCGATCATATGACCAAAAGAGCAACTTCAGCTGGTCAGTTCAAACAAAAGTCCCAGTCTGAGGTAGAATATACTTTCAAGCCATCAAACAGAAACTACAGGCCTCACCGTCAAGCATATATGCACACAGGTTTTTTTAGGTGACTACCCTCTGGAGAGATGCAGTGAGGAATAGACACAGGGGAATTAGCCAAGTATATTTATGTTTCATTATTAGCTTTATGACCTGAGCCAAATTCATACTTTCTTTGCAACCTGGATTATAAACATACTAACTACATACCATTTTCTGTTTATGCTGCCTAAAATGCTCTCCTCAGGTATCTGCTTGCCTTTCTCCTACACTGTTGAAATTCTGCTCATCTTGGAGAACTTCCCTGATCAACTATCTCAAATGGCAGCCCCTTGTGTCCTAGTCATCCTCTCTCCCTGTATCAGCTCTTATTTATCTTCACAGCTTGTCCTGCCACATGGGATTATAGGCTTGTTTCTTTGTTTACAGCTTGCCTCTTTGCTCTAGAATACCAGAAAGATTTTGGCTTTTTAATCATTACTGAAACCCCAGCACCTAGAACAGACCTTGATCCAAACTGCAGCTCTGTAAATAATTGTTTCAAAAGTCAAATAAATACATGTAAAATTGCCTACAATTTCACTGGGATCATAGATCTAGTGAATTCCACCCCCTAGATGTTTTAGTGGTTAGAAGAGTTCCTTGACCCTAAATTACAAATCTTAGTCTGAATTCCGGCTTACTTGTCTAACATTCCAAATGTTAGGGAATAAAGTAAAACTAAAAAATATGTTAAATGTTGCTCTTAGATTTTTTAGTTGAGGTTCTTATACTGAGGACACCTATAGCCCCTAACACCTTAAGTAAGGAACACTAAAAATGACAAGGAAACCTGCTTTACCATCTTTCCTTTGTTTTCCACACCCGTTTCTCAAACTTTAGCCAGCTTCAGAACCACCTGGAAGGCTTCTGAAAATGCAGATGGTTGGCCCCACCCACAGAGCTTCCAGGTTCCGCAGTCAAGGGTGAAGTCCGTGAACTTGCCATTTCTAACAAGTTCTGCAGTGAAGCCAATGCTGCTGATCAGGGACTCCTTTTTGAGAATCACAGCTGATTTCACAAGGCAAAAGCAAAACAAACAAAAAAACAAAAAAACTCTGCTAGAGCCCTGTACACTTTCATCCTAACTTTGCCTCAGTTGACCCTATAAGAAAAGTAATAATTGCATTCACTCCCTGGTTTAACAAACTTGAAAGTTATGTTCTGGGAGTGTGGGCAAGTTTTGTGTTTTAGTTCCATAATGAAATCTAGGCTTCAGCATCATTAACCAATCTGCTTCATAATGAAAATTAATTATTATGGTCATTAGACTAAATGGCTTCTGTCATCTGCAAAGACATAACTGGTACAGAAAATTGTTTCACAAGTATGAAATAATCAATCAGCAAAGGCTGGCTGTACCCATGATTTTTTTTTTCTCCTACTAGTTTCCAATGGACCAGCCCAGAAGTCACTTAAGAACAGGAAGGGAGTGGGAGATGGCATGGGTTACTCTGACAAGCTGTGAGGGATGTGTGGCCTATGCTTTCTAAACTATACAACATCGTCTTTAAAGTCAACTTTTCATAATTCCAGGGGAAAGACAAACCTTAGGGAGACTAGGATGGGGCTGAAGAAAAGTACTTACTCCCTAAGGCATATTCTACAAAAATGGCACCCTTTAAACAGATTTAAAGTAATATGGTAACATGATAGTGGGAAAGATGGTGGTAAAAAATCAACGAACGAAGCAATGGGAAATATGCACAAATGAAATATCAGAAATGAAACCATAAAAGGCTTTGAGGAGAAAGTCACAGGAAAACAACTATCTTATGGACTCACCAGTGTAGGTCCCACCTCCTCTACACATGCTGCTAATTCTGTGTCATCAGATGACCACACCTCTGACAGGAGCTGGTCATCAATCCTGAGGAATTGCCAGAGGGAGCTTGCTTGGCAAACAACGTCCTTCAAAGGTGCAAAACTGCTTTTTCATTTTCGTTGGTTTTTAAACTCCACATACTTGAAACAAGGCTCTCTCTAGAAGGCTAGTTCCCTGTCTGAATATACAAATCTATAAAGTCATTTAACAAATATTTATTTCACATCTACTTCTTCAGGGTGCAAGGTTTAAAAAGCATTTTAGGTGACTGGGATAGGGCAAAAAGACAACGTTATAAAAGAAATAGAAACCTTGTTCTCTACCCTTAAGAATTCAAAATCTGGTTGTAGAGACAAAAATAAACAAAAGTAATTACATCAGAACAATACATATTAACATATCTCCCAGTAAGAATATAAAAGCAATTTAATTAGAGAGGAAAATTTTCCTTATGGGTTAGCATGAGGCGATATCAAATGCAGACTCAGATGCATCTGTGGGTATAGATGAATATTCTTATGAATGAGAGGCTGATTTTGACCCCAATATATGCACAAAACAAATGGATGTTGACATGTGCAAAGACGACTGGAATCATTTAAGCTGATAAATAAATTACTAAATTAAGCAGCCTCAATCAAGCATTGTTTGTAGGGATACCATACTACCAAAGTTTATCATGTTTGCTTTGGAAAAAATGTTCCTCATGCAAAAATGCAGCTAATTGTACATTGTTCTAAATAATATCAGATGTAGAAGGTAGCAATTTAGGGAAGATTGCTCCTAAGATAACAATATTGAACAAATATATAATAATAATGGCCTATCATGAATTCAGAAACAGGGTCAGCTACTCTATGCACGCTTCCCTACCGCCCCTCATCCTCTGGAATAAGGGAGGATGTAAGGAACCAGAGCAAACTGAGCCATGCGCTTTCCATTTTGAGCCTACTTCTTCCTCTGATTGCAGTGTAAGCATTCGACTGTTTTTACTGCTTCATCAGTATCAACCAGAAAAGGACCTGAACACAGAGAGCCCCATGGACATGCAAAGTCTAACAGTCTTCATTAAAATGAAGAAACTGACGCATCCATCTGTCTCAGTGGGTGTTAGTTGCTTACATATATCTGAGGGATTTGGCTGAGTACAACATTTTTTTCCAATCCCCATTGTTTATAACAAGTCTTTTATCATCTTGAAGTCTGAATTAACATTTCTTTCTCTACCAGCTTAGTTGTTTTTCCATTTGGCAAACTCTAGGTTTTTCCTGTTGTCTTCCCTTTAGGGCATGAATTAGGATAGTTGTGCAATGTTTATTGTTTGTTATTCCTTTATTTTTTTATGTCATCCTTGAAGATGTCAAATCCTCTTCCCTGAGTTGTACTGGAAAAGCCAAAGATTTCCATGAAGGGGGGGTTTGGGAAGATGGAATATTTGATAGGAGTCTGGGACTTCACTGGTGAAGCTGTTTTGTTTTAAGCATATTCAGCAAGCTGTTCTCTTAAGGGCTATTTCAGTAGACTGTCCCACAAACCCTAACCCACCACACACACGCGCGCGCGCGCACACACACACACACTCACACACACACCATTGTTCTAATTGTAGAGTCAGGACAGCAGTTGCAGATAAGGAGTTCCACAATACGGAGGCAGTAAGCAATATAACTACAGGTTCCATCTTTGGAGTGAAATTATCTCCTAGTTTTAAATTCTAGCACTGTACCCTACCAGATGTGATGCTGAACCTCTTATTCAACCATGTAGAACCTGAGTTGTTGATTCCATGAAATAAGAGAAAAAATATCACCCAGGAATAGTGCGAGGAATAAACAGTATATATAAAATGTCTAGTAGAATGCCTGCTAAACACACCACTAAGATACACAAATATCAATAATTATAGCTTCTGAATGATTAAGATAAGAGTTCAAGAGTAAGTATCAATTTTTGATGATCAAGGGGTAAATTATTCTGTCTGTAGATTATTCAGTAGCCAGATTCCTTATCCCCACAGCCCTCATTTTTCTTTTCACACAAGCCATCTCATTTCTTATTCTGACAACCTCCCCTAGACTGTCAAAGGGACAGGAAGTAAAATCATTTCTAGTACTATTTCATAGCTCTAATACAGGTGCATTGGGAAAGCAGTTGAATTAAAAAATGGCACATTAGCTATTAAAGATTCAATTATCTCTATTCTTCCTTCCCCCACTTGAGGAAAGGCAGCAATAAGGGGGAAAAAAGGCATTGCATTAAAGTGCTTTAGGAATGTCTTGGGGAAAATAAATATGCAATCTAAATGCAAGGTATCATTATATTAGTATCACGCTGCATTCATTTAATAAGAGATTAAAGTGTTCCGGTTCACAGCAACTAAACTTGCTTCAAACTTTCCCACGGTTTCTTTCATATTCTTTATATGAAAGAGGCTCCCATTTAGGACAATTTCTGCAATATGTTGGTTTTAATTTAAGCCCCTTTTGGAGATTGGAAGTATCTTTAATCCAATCATAAAATTAACTGCTCACTTGTTTTCTCAGATTCATTTCTTCCCAAGCTAAGGAAAGCTCACCCCATCATATTAGGTGAATAACAATAAGGCGAAACTGCAGCCCCTTATTCCACTATATTCTAGGTTACATTCCCTAACCCCTTCCTTCTAGAACTCCAAGAGGAAAGAGAGCTGGGCAATCTCAGGGATGTTGAGAGGTCTGACAAATCTGCATGACACTGTCTGTTATGGGTTGGTTTCTCTAAAAGCAGACACTAAGAAGGAGTTCAGGGTGCAATATTTTTATCAGAGATCACACTGGGTGGGGGGAGGAGAAGAAAGAGAATGGAGCAGAGGAGGAAATTAAATTGTGTGGTAGATCCCACAAAGCCTTAGTCAACCTAGCAGAGAGTTCTCAAGCAAGTGTTTTGCCTCAGAACACCTCTCATAGGGAACACATGGAGGCTCAGGTCATGATCTTGGGGTCCTGCTCAGCGGGGAGCCTGCCTCCCCCCTCTCTCTCTCTGCCTGCCTCTCTACCTACTTGTGATTATAAAATCTTTAAAAAGAAAAAAAACCACCTCTCACGGGACAGAATGCCTGGATTTTTACATCTCTGTCATGCTTAGTCAGTCCATGTGACTGAGGACTGAGACAACAAATCCTTCCTTAAGAAGATCTGGGTCCCTTAAGCTCCCCCCTTCAAGACCATCCTCCCTTTCCCAATGTGTAAGATGCAAAAGGAAAGGAATGTGTAGATAGACAGCCAAATGTTTTCATCAGGGTCCAACACAGAGTCCCTTCTAGTTAAATATATTCTGCCAGTAGAAAGTAAAATGACTTTAAAAGAGTAGAGACGAACAAGCAATGACCATTCCTGGCATCATCATTATCCCCTTTCCTTCTTTTATTCCTTTTCCATTAATCCTTACATTACTGAACAGATAAGACCTTCTATCCAGTAATCCAAAGTGGAAATTTAGAGGGCATCCTTGACCCCTTCCTTCTCCATATCTCCACATTCAGCTAGTTGGAATTCCTACAGAATCTATCTTCTCCTACCTTCATCCCCTCATCTTCATCTGTTCACACAACGTAAGATCAGGTTTTATTGCTTCTCATCACACCTACTTATCCTTCAACACTCCACAAGTGCCTCCCCCTTCTGGAAAGGCTTCCCTAATACCAACCTCTGTAGGCCTCTTAAATACCTCTTGCCATCCATTATACAAGTGTTGGTTTACTTGATCATCTCTCTACTGGACTTATTTGAATTTTTATCCCAGCATCTAACATGATGATTCATACCCAAAAAGATCCTTAATATCTGTGTGTTGAATGTGTTTATAGTCCAGCTGTTATGAGAAGCAGTGTGCTAACTTGGGCTGTGGGGCCACAAAGAAACAACCTCTGCCCTCTAGGAGGTTATATGCAATCATATCAAAGGGGAAAAGGAAAGGAAAGCAAGCTTCAGGAACTAGAAAGGAAATCAAAATAGAACAATACCAACAACAAAAATGCATGTGAAAATGAAGCAACTGTGAGAGAAGAACTTATCTCCCAAACTACTAATTCTTGGTTTACACTCAAGTCATGATCTCAGGGTCAAGAAATCGAGCCCCATGTGTGGCTGCACGCTTAGCACATGGGGACTGGTTAAAGAGTCTGTCCTTCTGCCCTTCCCTCCATGCTCATGCACTCACTTTCTCTCTAAAAAAAACATACATCTAAAAATTTTTATTTAAAAATAAGTAAATAAAATGGCCAGAGACCAGGGTAAATGAGGGAACAAATAAGTTAATCAATTAATTTATGTTAAATAAAAATTTAAATGACCAGAAAGCATGAATCAATCCTTTACAGATTTTGACATCACCCCTTGTCTTAGTTCCCACTAAGTCCGGCAGGCTTGGAAAATAAAAAGTACTAACCAAAATTTAGCAGAAACCTACTCACAGTTCAATTTCATATTTCATGAGACAAATTCACAAGGTATAATATAAGATTTTATTGGACAGGCAACAACAGAAGGAGGCCCCAGCCCTGTACACGTTGACTTGTTTTTTTTGACATTTCTTTTTTTTAACAAAATGAAAGTCATACAACTCATTAAGAAGAAAACGAAATAAGGCTCTGACTTCTTGCTAATACAGACACATACAAAATGGACTAGGAAATGCACAATCATATTTTATATCAGATCACAATGTTCTCGATCTTATTCTTCTACATAATCCCACCTCAACTCAGAGGCAGACATAGAATAGTGAAACCAAGTAATGAAAGTCTCTTAGGAGAGACAAACCCCAAAGTGACATATAAAAATGGGAAATACAAAGAGCGGAAATCCACTGCATTCCTAGAAGATACAGGGGATATGAATGAACATATCAATAGCATTAAAGATATAAGGGGTATAAAAATACCTTGAAAAGTTTAAACAAAAAAAGGACTTACTACAATATTCTAGTCCTTCCCCATTTCCTCTAGTATATTTTTCCCTCTTAATGCCTAATTGTTCGGCATTACTAAATTCTCAGTCCTCAGCTGGCTTTTTTCTCTTAATAACCTTAAATTACCTTTAAAATAATCCTAAACAATCCTAAAATTCTGAGATTTGCTGCTGTGTAGCTTTCTCAAAATCGTAAGAATTTCAGTTTGAGTCTATTCATATTAAAGATATTGTTTAAATGGCATCACATTTCTCCTTTTTTGTTTCCACAACCATGATCAAATTCAGACTGATATTACCTCTCCTATGGACCCAAGCCTGAGCCATGCACACACTGCTGCTTCCTCACTGTGCTTAAAGCACTCTCATTGTAGGCTGTGCCCTGCTCAGATGTTCCTATTCTTCACCCTAGCCAGGACTCCAAACTTGGGCCTTAGACTCCAAACTCCTCATAGGTATTCAAGAGCTTCCATTATCTGGCTCTTTCCACTATCTTACATTGTTAGTCAATCCTAAAACAAGGCCTTCATTCCAACCAGTGCACCAGGTCTCCATCCATCCAGTATCCTCGAAGCACACAAAGGATACCGCACTGTGAATAGTAGTACAGAAGCTTAAAGATATTAGGTACTTTAATAAAGAATGTGTTGTTTAAAAAAGAGGGGAAGGCATTCAAACTCAAGTCTTTCTCATTCCAAAGCTGCCCTCACTGGTTTTTGAATCTTTTGTGTCCAAAAGGTGGTACTCTTCACCACTCTGCCCTGTCTTTCCGATCAACCAAGGCAAGCATAAATGGGGAACAACAAAAAAATTCCATCTCCAATAATAACCACATTAGCCAAGACTTACACATGGTGCAATTTTGAAAGACAAGCACATATCTAAAGATTGATGCCTCACTTAAATATATATGCTTAAAATAGCATGAAATGAAAGTATATTTAACTGATCCTAGCTCCTTGATATGAAACAAAAAATGTATGAATCAAAGGCTTCTATGAAATCAGAAAGTATTTCTATGAGCTAAGGAAGGCTTTCAAAAAGTATCTCCTGGAAGAAAAAAGGAACAAATAGATTTATAATTCCACATTTCTCTCCTCACAAGACAATGAGCTAAAGTTTGATCTCTCTTTCACACAATATATGTGCCTATGAGTTTATGTCAGTTTCATTCTCTCCTTATACTGAAATCAAAGCATATGAACAGCAGTTTCTCCTTTCTTAGTAGTGCTGAAGTCCTCAGAGCAGGGATCTATCCAAAGCCTATAATACTATGTTTGTGAGAGGCTGCAAAGTGGTGGCCTGAAGACTCAATCTGGCCTGCATGTGTGTGCCGTTGGCCCACGCACTATTCTCCTTTAACTGAATTAATCTCCAACATTCAAAATTCAAGAAATTTCACATGAAAATCCAGATTTCTAGACTTCCTTGGAAAATACAAAGATCTGGGAACACTTGGCACACATTCTTGCTAGACCACTAGCTACTCCCTGTAGTTGGGGACTGGAGCGGGCTCCATAATTCTATAGTCCCATTTGGCTGGTACTTCACACAGGGCTCCTTCCTTGTCTTACAGGTATTTCATTCCACATCCTCAGGTGTTAAAAGTTAAAAAAAAAAAAATTAAAAGATCTTGGAAAGCATTTGTAGAAAGGGAGAGCACAATGAAAAATGCAGGAAGAACAGAAATAGAAAATCAGAAAATAATTCCAGGGTTTTTTTGTTTTGTCTTTTGTTGTGTTTGAAATTGTTCACTGAAATGCTTTTTTCTGTGAAGATGAAAAGTGCAACACAGTTCCTTCCACACTTCCTGATCTTTTTTCTGTCTCATCTGCTACTTGTAAAGTATACTTCAAAAAAAAAAGGAAAAGAAAAGAAAACTAAAGAGATAGAACTATTTTAATTCCTTTTTCTCACAACTCCCTCCTACCTCTGCTGCCCTCCCCAATCCTCAGTTTGGGAGATGATGACAGTTATAAGGTGATCAAATCTTATATTGAGAAAAGTCTGATATTTTAATAGAAACTTAAAGAACAAACTAGAAAAAAAGGACACAATAGTTTGTGAGAACACTAGATTACAGGCATGAAAAGTAAATGACAAAATGGCAGCCAAACAGAAATATCCTGTCTTTAGGAAGGATATTTTATTCTGTATGTATACTTTAAAATAAGCAGTCTCAGCAATTTCCAGGGGTTATTATGTCATTCCCTTCTATGCTGCTGAATAAAAGTAACCTGTGATTAAGTAGCAATCCATGATTTAAGGAACAGATAGAATTCATTGAACATTTTATAAGAGCATTTCTAGTGGCTTCTCACCTCTGAGGAGCTGGTTTCCATTTATATACTGTAATTAATCAGATAGCCAGAGCTAGAGAGAATTCATCAAAGAAAATGGAAACTTATTTTTGGGTAATTAGCTACTCTGGTGATTGATCAGATAGTTACTTCTTTATTTTTTCTGTTCACTGCCAATTCCAACTATATATTTTATCTTATTATCTAGGAATCTCCAAGTGGAAAATGCCTAATAATTTCTCAAGTCCTGCTTCAGTGTCAATGAAGAAAATAATAGGAGAAAGCTCCTTGCAAAACTGGTTTTCAAAACTTTGTATGTGGGCTCCTTTTGAAATATTGGAATTCTATCCTGAATTTCCCATGGAAGTGGCTCTGTTTGAAAAATATAAGGATAGAATAGCAGAAAACATAATGAAGCACAGACTTA
>RCUC01020766.1:0-14151 GCA_003697995.1 Taxidea taxus jeffersonii
ACCTGAGCCGAAGGCAGAGGCTTTAACCCACTGAGCCACCCAGGCACCCAAAGGTAGACTTTTTAGGAGTGATTTCAAACTATAGGCCTAGACATAGTGATTAATCCAGAGAAATACCCAGGTTTTCCCAAGATAGAACTAAAATACAGTATGCATTAAAACAAAATATAAAGCTCATGATCATGTACTTCCGTAAATTTTATCATTCTGCTATCACATTACCTATGATGTTTGCCAGAGGCAAATTTTTGTTTTCTACTTTATCCCCACAACTGGGGCATTCAAAATGACATCCTAGACAGACCAGTTCTCACCAATGTTAGAGCCTGGTGAATACATCTCCATCTTGGTTTGGGCCAGGTACAGCTATGTAATATCAAGGTCAAATTAGCATGTAAATGTTAAACAGTGTCCATGCCCCCTATAGTCAGAAAGCATAGACAAATATGTGCCAAATATTTAAAAATAATTTATCTTAGTATAAAGCCAATATATCCTTATTATAGATAAATTGGAGAATATAAGATGTTTACAGTAGAAAATAAAAATTATTAATAATCCCACCCCCTCGGAATAACAAGTATTTATAGAGTTTCTTTAACACTGACTCTGTGTGTGTGTGTGTGTGTGTGTGGACATATTTTTATCACAGAGTTCAAAAATGCCTGTTCCTGCTGTTTTTAACCTAAGAATTTGTAAGAATTTCTCTGGTCATTAATATTCTTTGTGAATCTAATTTTGAATGGTTGTATAATAGCTGTATAGCATAATTTATTTTAGCTTTCCCTTCTTTGGAAGCTTTTAAGATTTTTCTAATTTTTGCTTAGCATTTGAAGATTTAATGCCATTTACCAAGACTATATTTCTTGCAAAGATAATAAGAATTTCTTGCATCAATCCTGTGCCAGGCACTGTGCTATCACTCATCTTCATAACAAACTTGCAAGATGAAGATTTTTCACTCCTGTTCTACGAGTGAGGGAACGGAAGAACAGAAATCCATGGGAAGTTACTAAACTGAGGCTAAAATGTCAGCCTTGTATGTTTTTGAACCCGAATCTCTCTCTTTTCACTACACAATGCTATGACCCAGAAAAGCCTCTGATGAATCAGTATTTGCTGTTTTTCTGGAGCACTGGTCTAAATCTGGACCGCTGTGTGACTGCAACATAGGCGGAATCCCCAAGCCAGTGAATGAAACTTGACACGTTCCTAGAATTTAAATCTCAGACTCACTAAGATTATGCTCCAGTCATTGTGCCATAAGGCAGTAACTCATAACTGATAAAAAACGAAACAAAGCTGTGCCTTCCTGTAAAATGACCCCTCAAAAGGGAGTATGCTTATAAAGGTGGTGATGAAAGTGAAGAAAAGTTAAAGAAGTTGAAGAAAATAAAAGTTCTGAGCTAGAAAACAGATTTAGATAAAGTAGAATGCCCAATTTTCCCAAGGCTGGATATATGATATAAACAAGACCAATCTATAGGAAAACAAGAAAAAGTGATTCTTGAGCATTCTGTGAGTACTTTAGTAAGAACATATTTATATGACATCAAAAATGCATTATAAATTATAATAGTATATAAATTAAGGGTATAAAGAGGTTAAATATTTCAGTTCTGCATTTTACTAGGGAAATTGCAAGTTCACGGGATTTGGAAATTTGGAAATTTGCAAAGGTCTTGGGATATATATACTTGTGAAAATCAAGGGCCTTTGCTAAAAATAGACCTGTGACAAACATCTCTACAAACAAATCCTGGTCCACATGTCTGATAAGTTACTTAGCATCATTTCCTAGAAGTGATATCATCATTATGATGTTATTATCAATATGTTCCATGACCAAAAAAAAGTCTAAAAGTCCTCCAAATTAAAAATATCTCTACCACTCTGGCTAAAATTTTCCCACTTAAACTACTCTTTGGGTTTTGCCAGTATTCTTAGAAAGCTCCTAAAAATAATGTCAAAAGAAAATTTTTAGGGAAAGTCTCTATTTTACCTACAAGTTACTATAATAGTAATATGAGAAAAGCACAATGTAACTGAGGGCTTATGGAAGTCCATATTAAGAATTATCTGGTTCTCATCCAGAAAGGGGGGAATTAGAGCAGAGGAGAGGTGGGTTATAGGAGTAGGGGTAGCAAAGGGAGGTCAATAGGCAGGAGAATATAAAAATCAATTTCTTGTATTTCTTAGTTTTGTTCAAGATCAAACCTTACTTTAAAATATTTGGCAATGTGTAAAGCTTCTCATCAGGAGACAAAGGGAAGTTTTCCCTCTCTTTCTCAGTTATTTCTTCTTGAAATTTCTGTACTGAAAACCTGGGCACTCAGAGTCAGTGAAGAGAGATCAGGAATCTGAGACACCCGACGGAAACCTTCTGCTGATCCCCCATGCTTTCAGCAGAACTATCTAATAACTGGCCAAAATCAGAGTGACAAGGGTCACATATAAAAAGAATGCCTGAAAATCCTAGTTCAGAGCAGGTGTCCTGACAAAAGCAAACAGGAATTGGATATTAATGATATAGCTTGTCTGGTCACTCAAAGTAGCCCTGTGCAGTGTGAATTCTTAGGAATGAATTGTAAATTCTTACAAACACAGGCCCTAACACCACTTCCAGAGCTGTTAGGAAGCAAGTATGAAACACTGCTTTTACTGAGCAAATTAAGTTGCAAAAAACTTTTCCTCCCTGGGATATGGGCATATTAAGCACCATGAAGCATAATTACACAGAGCACCAAAAGCAATCTCAGATAGTATTATATCTAACCCCTATCTCTATTCCCAAATGGTAACAAACACAAAGTTTCATCTCAATTATTCAACATTCATTGAACAAATATTTAGTGAGTGTTTATTATATGCTGAGCACTACGTTGGATGCTGGTGGTGACCATATAATAAGAAAGCCAGCAATAAATTGTTTGTCTTACAAAATAGAGTTGCTTATGGTCTTTAAGAGCTGTTAACAATATCAGTAAGAAAGAAGAACTGTTTCCCTTACCATAGATTTTCCCATTAATAGAACATTTTTTAAAAGTCATGATGTTTTGAGTGAGGGTGCCTGTTTTGTCAGAGAAAACATATTCAATCTGGCCCAGTTCCTCATTGAGAGTGGTTGTCCGAGCTTCAGCAGGTGTGGATTTTCCAGAGTAATACATCTTCCGATCCCAGTTTATAAAATAACTGTGTCCCAGGCGAATTACTTCCATACTTCATCCATTAAGATGGAGAAAAAGAAATGTTCCATCAATTTCAAAACACACAAAGCTTTGCTAAAGTAAGAAGTCCATCAAAATCTTCAGAGTGTAGGAGAAAATATGGATGCTCCGTCCCCAGGTTCTGGTGACCTTCAGAAGCATCTCAGCAGAGTCTGATCATGAACCTGCCAAAGCTATTTCCCTGAAACACCATGAAAAAATAGACCAACTCTGCATAAAACCTTGGAGAATGTCCCATGGGTCACCATTTATATTAAACAGGCCCAGTAGAGATTTCCTGGGTAACTTAAGTTGGCATTTCTCTTATATCTTAGGAGAAAGTGACTATGATTAAAGATGTTTGTCAGAAAGAAGATCTAAAGAAATGTGTACGTTGAGGACGTTCTAATACATTGTTTGATGTGCTTTGCTTTGTCAAAAGAGATAAAAGCAGTATCTCTATAAAGCACTAAGCAAACCATAATAGATACTGAGTAAATCTCAATATTGTAATTATTGTTGATACACTACTTTGCCCCTTTGCCAGGAAAAGAGCATTGCCTCAGGTTCTAGTGGTAACTTATGACTTTCCAACTCTAGAAGTGAAATTTCTATGGCCAAAGGTATGAACTTTTGAAATCTTTGTCATATGTAAGACTAAATCAATTTCCAAAAATGTTAACATTGTAAGTTTGTGCAATTAGGTTACTGAAAATTATCATTTACTATGTATAATGTATATACACACACATCATAAAAATGTTACCAATTTATCACTTGTCTTTTAATTTTGTTTCCCCTATTTTTGATATGAAGAGGTTTTCTTTTTAATTGATCAAATTTATCATAGTTTATAGTTTCCCTTTTGTGAATTTTGCTTAGATAAGATTTCCCTATGCCAAGATTATATATACAAACATCTTTATTTTTTTCCTGGTTCTTTACTGAATTTTTCCCCATTTAATTCCTTATCACAGTTGGAATTTTTATAAGTATGATGTACATACAAGGTGCTAATTTCAATTTTATGAAGTTTTTTCATCATTATTTATTGAACAACAAATCCTTACCCTTACTATGTTGGGATGCTTCCATGCCACCTATAAATTATATTCCTCACTAGAATCTACTCTAGGGATTTCAGTTTTATTCCTTAATATGTCACTAAGTGAGGGAGAAAAAGATAGTGGAGCTGTAAGGGACCCTATTTCAAATGGTCCCCTGAATTGAAGTAGATATCTACCTGACCATTCTGAACACCCACGAAATCAGCCTAAGATGTAAGAAGATATATTTAGATCTCACAAACAGACTATCTCTGGCAGTTGGTCTTGAGGTATGAAGTGGGAGCTATGATTTTTGTGGGTAGATATCAAAAGATAAATGGAAGTGGGGGAGCCTCTGGGATCTTGCACTGCCAGAGTGCAAAAGACTCCCATGCTGGGGACCAGGTACAGACTCACACCAGTAGTGGCAGGGAAAGGACTTTATGGCATCCCCCCAGACTGAAACTCTCGAGCTGCAGGGGAATGCATGCAAATTGGGGGTAGCTATGGATTTTAGCAACACAAAGGACAGAGACGTGCCTGGACCTGGAAGCAAGGGCTGGAAGTGCTGCTGTGGGGTGCACAACCCGGAATCTGCAGTTTTAACAGCACAGACAGAAACGGAGATAGTGTGATGTGGAAAGCTCAGTGGAAAGCAGATTGGGATCTCTCTGTTTTGAGACAGAAGGTTTGGGTATGGTCACTTCTGCTCTCTCAGAAGAGACACAAAAGCCCCAAAATACCGGTTTTCACTGAAACCATTCCTATACCCCCAAAAAGGGCAGGGCAACTCTGCCCAAACAGGGTTGCCTGAGTAACAGCATGGCAGGCCCCTCCCCCAGAAGACAGGCTGGAAGAATAAGAGAAAGCCAATCCTAAGGTCCCTATAAAACAGATGTATCTTGTTTGGGTTGTGGTCAATAATTTGGACTCTGTACATTCCTTCAACCACCCCTCAATAGAATGACTAAGAGAAGGAACCCCTAACATAGGAAAGATTCACAGACTGTGACCTCTGCCACAGAACTAATGGAGATGGATATAAGCGAGATGTCAGAAATAGACATCAGAAAAAGAGTTATAAAGACAGTAGCTAGGATGGAGAAAACCACTAATGGCAACATAGATTACCTAAGGGCAGAAATGAGAGCTAATCCGGCAGAACTTAAAAATGCTATCAATGATATCCAATCTAGTCTAGATGCTCTAACAGCTATGGTAAACAAGGCAGAAGAACGATTTAGCAATCTAAAAGACAAACTGATAGAAAAGAAAGAACAGGAGGAGGCCTGAAACAAACAGCTTAAAATCCATGTAAACACAGAAATAGACAGTAATACAGCAATAGTAAAAGAGAAATAATATTAAAAGAGAAATAAATAATACCATGAAATGTTCCAACGTCAGAATTATTGGGATCCCTGAGGGGGTGAAGAGAGAGAGAGGACTAGAAGACATATTTGAGTAAACTGTAGCTGAGAACTTCCCTAACCTGGGTAATGAAACAAGCATTCCTGTCCTAGAGGCAGAAAGGACCCCTCCCAAGATCAAGGAGAAAGACCAATGCCCTGGCATGTAATAGTAAAACTTGCAAATCTTAGAACTAAGGAAACCATCTTAAGGGCAGTTAGAGGAAAAAGATTCCTTACATACAGAGGGAGGAACATCAAAATAACATCAGACCTGTCCACAGAGATCTGGCAACCCAGAAAGGACTGGCAAGACATATTCAGGGTACTAAATGAGAAGAACATGCAGCCAAGAATACTTTATCTGGCAAGGCTGTCATTCAGAATGGATGGAGAGATAAAGAGCTTCCAGGACCAACAGAAACTGAAATAATATGTGACCACTAAGCCAGCCCTGTAAGAAATACTAAGGGGTGGTGGCTTCTATAAAAGGACAAAGACCCCAAGAGTGATATAGAACAGAAATTTATAATTTATAGAAACAAGGACTTCACAGGCAACATGATGACAATAAAATCATATCTTTCAATAATCACTCTCAATGTGAACAGTCTAAATGCTCCCATAAAATGACAGAGGGTTGAAGATTGGATAAAAACACAGGACCCACCCATATGCTGTCTACAAGAGACTCATTTTGAACCTAAAGATACATCTAGACTGAAAGTCAAGTGATGGAGAACCATCTTTCATGCTAATGGGCCTCAAAAGAAATCTGGGGTAGCAATTCTCATATCAGACAAATAAGATATTAAGCTAAAGACTGTAGTTAGTGATATAAAAGGATACTATATATTCTTAAAGGGTCTACCCAACAAGAAGATCTAACAATTGTAAATATCTATGCCTCCAATATTGGAGCAGCCAACTACATAAGCCAATTGTTAACCAAAATAAAGAAGCATATTGATAATAATACATTAATAGTAAGAGACCCCAACACTCCATTCTCAGAATGGATAGAGCATCTAAGCAAAAAATCAACAAAGAAACAAGAACTTTGAATAACACCCTGGACCAGATGGACCTCATACATACAGAACATTCAACTCTAAAACAATAGAATACTCATTCTTCTCAAGTGCACATGGGACTTTCTCCAGAATAGACCACACACAGGGTCAGAAATCATGTCTCAACTGACACCAAAAGACTGACATTATTCCCTCCACATTCTCATATCACAATGCTTTCAAACAGGACCTCAATCAGAAGAAAAAGTTTGGAAGAAATTCAAACACCTGCAAGTTAAGACGGTCCTGCTCAAGAATGTTTGGGTCAACTAGGAAATCAAAGAATAACTTAAACAATTCATAGACACTAAAGAGAATGAAAATACACATCAGTCCAAAACCTACAGGATATGGCAAAGGCAGTCCTAAGGGCAAATACATAGCCATTCAAGTCTCACTGGAAAAAAAAAATAGAAAAATCCCAAATATAGAAACTATCTTTAAACCTTAAAGAACTGGAGGATCAACAATAAATTAAGCCCAACTCATGCACAAGAAGGGAAATAATTAAGATCCAAGCAGAGATTGATGAATTAGAAATCTTAAGTATGGTAGAATACATCAACAAAACTAGAAGCTGGTTCTTTGAAAAACTTAATAAGATTGATAACCCACTTGCCAGACTTATCCAAAAGAAAAGAGAAAGGACCCAAATTAATAAAATTATTAACAAAAGGAAAGAGATCATGACTAACACCAAGAAAATAGAAACAATCACCAGAAATTATTATCAACAACTACATGCCAATAAATTAAGCAACGTAGAAGAAATGGATGCATTCCTGGAAACCTATAAACTTCCAAGACTGAAACAGGAAGAAACTGACAACATGAATAGACCAATAACCAGTAACAAGATTGAAGCAGTGATCAAAAATCTCCCAAAAAACAAGAGCCCAGGACCTGATGGATTCCCTGGGAAATTCTACCAAACATTCAAAGAAGAAATAATATCTACTCTCCTGAAGCTGTTTCAAAAAATAGAAACAGAAGGAAAACATCCAGACTTATTCTATGAGGTTAGTATTACCTTGATCCCAAAACCAGGCAGAGACCCCATCAGGAAGGAAAATTTCAGACCAATATCCCTCATGAATATGGATGCCAAAATTCCCAATAAGATCCTAGCTAATAGGATCCAACAGTACATTAAAAGGATTATCCATCATGACCAAGCGAGATTTATCCCTGGGATGCAAGAGTGGTTCAACATTTGCAAATCAATCAATGTGACAGAACATATTAATTAATAAGAGGGGAGAGAAGAAACATATGGTCCTCTTAATTGATGCAGAAAAAGCATTTGACAAAATACAGCATCCTTTCCTGATCAAAACACTTCAGAGTATAGGATAGAGGGAACATTCCTCAATTTTATAAAATCCTTCTATGAAAAATCCACAGTGAATATCATTATCAATGAGGAAAAACTGGGAACCTTTCCTTTAGATCAGGAACACAACAAGGATGCCCTCCCTCGCCACTACTGTTAAACATAGTAGTAGAAGTCCTAGCATCAGAGGGCAGACAACAAAAAGAAATAAAAGGTATTTGAACTGGCAAAGAAGTCAAACTCTCTCTCTTCGCAGATGACATGACACTTTATGTGGAAAACCCAAAAGACTCCACCCCCAAGTTACTAGAACTCATACAGCAATTCAGCAATATGGCAGCATACAAAATCAATGCACAGAAATCAGTTGCTTTTCTATACACTAACAATGTAACTGTAGAAAGAGAAATTAAGGAATCAATTCCATTTGTGATAGCACCAGAAACCATAAGATACCTAAGAATAAACCTAACCAAAGAGGTAAAGGATCTATACTCTAGAAACTACAGAACACTTATGAAAGAAATTGAGGAAGATACAAAAAGATGGAAAAAAATAAGCATTGTTAAAATGTCTATCCTGGCCAGAGCAAGCTATACTTTCAGTGCCATCCCTATTAAAATACCACTGGCATTTTTCAAGGAGCTAGAACAAACAATCCTAAAACTTGTATGAAACCAGAAGACCTCGAATTGTGAAGGGAATGTTGAAAAAGAAAAACAAGCTGGGAACATCACATTGCCTGACTTCAAGCTATATTACAAAGCTGTGATTACCAAGAGCAGCATGGTATAGGCACAAAAACAGACACATAGACCAGTGGAACAGAATAGAGACTTCAGAAATGGACCTTCAACTCTGTGGTCAACTAATCTTCCACAAAGCAGGAGAAAATATCCAATGGGAAAAAAGTCTCTTCAGTAAGTGGTGCTGGGAAAACTGGACAGCTACATATAGAAGAATGAAACTGAATCAATCTCTCACACCATACACAGAGATAAACTCAAAATGGATGAAAGACCTCAATGTGAGACAGGAATCCATCAAAATCCTAAAGGAGAACATAGGCAGTAACCTCTTCGACATTGGCCACAGCAACTTATTTCAAGACATGTCTCCAAAAGCAAGGAAAACAAAATTGAAAATGAACTTTTGGGACTTCATCAAGATAGGTAACTTCTGCACAGCAAAGGAAATAGTCAACAAAACAATGAGGCAACCCACAGAATGGGAGAAGGTATTTGCAAATGACACTACAGACAAAGGGCTGATATCCAAGATCTATAAAGAACTTCTCAAACTCCACACCCAAAAAACAAATAAGTCAAAAAATGGGCAGATGACATGAACAGACACTTCTCCAATGAAGACATACAAATGGCTAACAGATACGTGAAAAAATGTTCATCCTCATTAGCCATTGGGGAAAACAAATCAAAACCACATTGGGATACTACTTTAAAGCAGTTAGAATGGCTAAAATTGATAATGGAAGAAACAACAAATATTGGAGAGCATGTGGAGAAAGGGGAACCCTCTTACACTGTTGGTGGGAATGTAAGTTGGTACAGCCACTTTGGAAAACAGTGTGGAGGTTCCTCAAAAAATTACAAATAGAGTTACACTATGACCTAGCAATTGCATTACTAGGTATTTACCCCAAAGATACAGATGTAGTGAAAAGAAGGGCCATATGCACCCCAATGTGCATAGCAGCAATGTCCACAATAGCCAAGCTGTGGAAAGAGATGAGATGCCCTTCAACAGATATATGGATAAAGATGTGGTGTATATGTATACATATATATGTATATATTATAAAGAATATGTGGTGTGTGTATGTATATATACATACACACACACGTGCACATGCACGCGCACACCCACACCTACACATACATACATGGAATATTACTCAGCCATCAGAAAGGATGAATACCCAACTTTTGCATCAACATGGATGGGACTGGAGGAGATTATGCTGAGTGAAATAAGTCAGAAAATGTCAATTATCATATGATTTCACTTATTTGTGAAACATAGGGAATAGCATAGAGGATATGAGGAGAAGGGAGAGAAAAATGAAGGGGGCACGATTAGAGGAGGGAGACAAATCAAGAGAGACTATGGACTCCAAGAAACAAACTGAGGGTTTTAGGGGGGGTGGGTTAGCCCAATGATGGGTATTAGGGAGGGCACATATTGCATGGAGCACTGGGTGTTATACACAACTAATGAATTACTGAACACTACATCAAAAACTAATGATGTACTGTATGGTGGCTAACAAACATAATAAAAAAAGGAAAAATACATCTCTTATTTTCCTTATTGCAGCTTTATAAAATTTGGCAATACCTGGGAGGATGTGAGAACACTTATTCTGTGTAAAAATTCTTAGCTGTAATTACTCACCTATTCTTACTGATAGAATCAATGTGTTCATTTAAGCAAACTTTAGAATCAATGTACCAGCTTTCCCATTAAACTTATTTGAGATGTGTATTAAGTGTACATTAAACTTTTAATTATTGTAAAAGAACTGATATTTTAATATATCAATGCCACTTCAAGGAGAAGGATAAATCTTTATAGTAATTCAAATTTGAAATTGGTATTAGGTAATAGAATACCTCTATTGGTAAAGAGTTTTAGTTTAGTTTGCCTTTGTTTTTTTTTGTTTTATTTTTTAAAGATTATATTTATTCATTTGACAGACAGAGATCACAAGTAGGCAGAGAGGCAGGCAGAGAGAGAGAGGAGGAAGCAGGCTCCCTGCTGAGCAGAGAGCCAGATGCGGAGCTCGATCTCAGGATCCTGGGATCATGACCTGAGCTGAGCCACCCAGGCGCCCCTGCCTACTTATATAAAATATATATATATATTTATATATTTTATATATATTTATATATATATACTTATATTAAAAAAGTACACACCATAGCTTGATAGATGTGTTCCTGTACACTGTATCTTTTTATTGATTAGATCATTGCTTAAATTGTTGTTGACCTAAAGGAGAGTTTTTTTTAATATTAAAAGCTTTTTTTAATAGTAAGAAATGTGATTATGACACAAAATCAGACATTTAAATAAATTATCTTACTAAGAGACTCACAGGATTATTCAATTGGATTTCCTAGGTCTATAATCACATTGCCTATGATCTTACTTTCTAATAGAGTTATTATCATTTCAGGTTCATGACATCTCTTCGCTGATATTTTGCTCCATTTCTTAGTACATTAACAAGGTCATCCAGAAGAGTATAACACAGTAATGACAATAGCAAAGACCCATTTCTGATCTTAATGGGAATTAAGCCTTGGTTTTCTCATCTCTAAAGTGAGAACATTTTTGGTGGCCTGATTATGCTAACTCTGAACATTTGTCTCCCTGAAGACAAAAGATGAAACCCAAATCCTTTCTAGCATTACATTCTATGCTCCTAATATTTCCCTCTTCAAAAGTGGTATGGTGCCCATTCATTTTTGAACTATTTAAATGGTAACATTTTTTTTCACCTAAACTAAAAATCACACTATGACTCTGTAGAATCCTACAATATAAAAATAAAGTCATATTATAGGAGCACCTGGGTGGCTCAGTGGGTTAAAAATAAAGTCATATTCTGAATTTGTTTATATATTTTCTTTTTATAGTTTACCCATCTATGTCCCCCACTTCCCCCCCAAAACACACACTTCCTTGTAAATTCCTTGCTAGCTTTTCTATTTCAGCTTTGTTTTCCTTATTCCACTCACTAGAAAAAAAAAAAACTAGCACTTTATAGTGGACCAAGCACAGTGCTTTACCTGTCATAAGCAGTCCATCAGTGCTGAATGAATGAATCCTGACCTTCTATTCCCTAATTTCACCAGTAAGGACATTAAGACTGAGAAGTTAAGTGACTAACCCAAGATCACACAAATAATTAACCACAGAGCCAAGACAAGAATTCAGGCATTTGATAAAGCCAATTCAGACCTGACCTTAAGAATGGCATTACAGAGGTAGCTGTACAAACAATATGAAGATTTCATCTTTCAGAAGTGAGAGAGCTCCCTGAAAACTCAAAGCAAAATGAATGTAATAGTATCTGATCCTTCTGTGCCATACTTCAAACCAATGGAAGTATTGCAAATCAATTTGGATTCTTAGATCTTAAAATAGTCTGTGGAGAGGAAGGGTATCCTTTTTATCTGGGAAAGAGGATTTAGGAAAGTCATAGTGGAATGTTCAGCTCTTTGTCTTGTAATAGCAGAAAAAAGGAGACAAATGTTCAGAGTTAGCATAATCGAGTGCTTAGTATTTTCTGCCTGAATGCTCAAAGAGCAAGGCTTATGATTCCACCCATTCTGTGGCTAAACAAGCAAAGTCGAAATGAATTCCTATTGCTTTGGAAAAAAAAAAAAACACCCAAAATCTAATTCCTTGGGAGTACACGGCTGCATTTCTTAAGATGATGTGTTAAAAACCTGTAGCTGGGTATGCTTTAATACTACAGATAACTGACAAACTGACAGCACCGAAATGTTTTACTAACATCAACATCCTCTGTTCATGTGGAATTGTTAACCATTCAAAAAACATTCAACACTTTTACCCTTGAGTGACATACAGTCCTAATTTATTCTTTGTGCCTAGCTGAAAGCCTAGAGGAAGATTTTATAGAAGTCCTCCTTTCCAAAGAGAAAAACCTGAGGGTTCTCTTCTTGTAGGTCTCAGTCTTTAGGATTGAGCAACCTGAAATTCCTTGGGATGCTCCTCCCCTCACGTTCAGATCAGAATCACTGCTCTTGTTTGTGGAGAGGAAGGTTCACATTTAACCTCATTATTACTATGCTTTACAACAGGGACAGAACTCTAGACTCTTTATTCTTTCTCTTGGTGTCTTCACTGAGTAATAAACCAGACGCAGTTTAGGGAGAGAAGAAAAATACTATCAAGTGTCAGAAGTCGGGGGTTTGGATCTTGGTTCTATCCCTAATCAGCCCCATGAGCCTGAATAAATAATCTCATTTCTGAAAGACATTGGGCAGTAACTACTTTAGGAGGTTGTTGGGAGGCATAAGTAAGATAAAGTATATGAAAGCACTTTATATAAGATATAAAATGTTATCTGGGGTAAGGTGGTATTATTTGGAGCAGACAGGAACTCAGATCAATTATTTTAATCCTGCCATTTCACTGAACAGCACATAGTTCATAAACAAACTAAGGCATAGAGAAGCCAAGTGCTTTCTTCAAGGTCATGCAGCTATTTGTGGTCGTGCCAAAACCAGAACCTGGGTTTGAACTATTCCACTTAGATTTTCTTTTCACTACTGCAAGAGACACATTAGAAGGAAAAAGAAGGCTAAACTGGGAATCTAGCCTTGACCTCTACAACACCAACCTTTCAAATCATTAAGTGAAAAATGCCAACGCACTTCAAAGAAAGAACATACACAGAATATACTTCCTTCGTGAGAGCATATGAAACTGCACATATACAGATGGTAAGCCACCATGAGCATTTATGGTACATTTAGGACATAAAAGGAAAGCTATAAAAGCTGACCGTAGTTCTTCTGGCAAAGAGCAGGATTTACTACAGACTTTATAATTGGATACAAGCATGAGAGGTCCTCGTAATCAAAGATGAGCCAGTAGGATACAGTTTAAATAGAGCCTGCTCTGACCACAGTTCCAGAAGGCCCAGAGCAATTTGCGGTGTTGTGGCCACATGCCACTACTTCAAGTAAATTTCCCACAAGTTGACATTTCAGTTTCCTAACTACTATCCAAAACAAGAGTGGATTTTGTGCATTGAACTTCCCTTGCTTCATCATAGCCAGGATTTTGGAAAGAGAGAAAAAGAAGCTTGTAAAAATTAGGGGATTTAGAGCTGGTAATTTTTTTGTATTGTTAAAGTACTGGTGATGAGGGACGTCAAACAACCACGTCTCACCCTGGCTCCAGTGCCTTTGAGAGAGTCTGGCGCAATCTCGGTAGGATTAGGATCAAAAGTATCTCAGCTATACACTCTAGGGCCAACTTCTAAGCCTTATCAAATACACACACACAAATACATATATATAT
>RCUC01020808.1:0-23898 GCA_003697995.1 Taxidea taxus jeffersonii
TTGATTTATGTTATTTTGTATTTAATCCATGATTTAAAAGTTCACACACTTATGTTTATATATATATTTATCTATTTATATAAGTTCTGACTTGCTCTGCAGCCTAAATAATAATCTGTGATAAATATTCTATGTGTATTTGAAAAGAACATGTATTCTTGGGATGCCTGGGTGGTGCAGTCAGTTAAGCATCCGGCTCTTGGATTGGGTCGGGTCCTGATCTCAGAGTCCCAAGATTGAGCCCTGCCTGGTACATCAGGCTCTACTCTCAGAGTATGCTTCAGATTCTCTCTCCCTCTTCCCATCACTCTCTTGTTCTCTCTCTCTCCTTAAGTCAATAAATCTTTTATAAAAAGAAAAAAAGAACATGTATTCTTTAATTTTACTTTAATTTGTCAGCTGTGGGTTTCTATAAACATCCATCGAGGCCAATCTCTTAGAGAGCATCTGAAGAGCCCGGGAACAAGTATGAAACTATGGCTCAGCTGATGCAGAAGAACTAGAATTAGCTCTCAGGAAGAGGAAAGGGCCTGAGTCACTGGCTTAGGCCCGAGGGACCGAAACCTTTTTATGCTGGGGGAACATAGAAAATGAGGTAAGGACGGACAAGGCATGGGACCAGAGTTGAATTATACAGGTAAGCAAAACTCACAATGGGAAAGGGCTAGGAATTCAGTACCAAGAGCCTGGTATAAAAGCAGCAGTGTAGGAACTTGATCATAACATGATACTTAAAGTTTTGGGTTCTGTGATCATGGGTCTAATTTCAGATCTTCATCTTGCATTTGGTAGGGACCTAGGCACACTACTACAGTGTTCTAACCTTGTTTTTCTTATCTATAAAGTAGAAATAATAATAATGTTTATCATATTGGGTTATTGTGACATTAAATAATAAAGTGTTTAGTTTGGTCTCTGAGGTCTAGTGATTACTCAATGAATATTAGCTATTATTGTATTATTGTATATTGAAATTTTTAAAATTATATAATTTTATATATAAATACCTTTCGTTGCTAATAATAATAATAATAAAAGTAAAACAAGATAAGATAAAGTTCAGGAATACAATTCAGCAGAAATCTGCAGAATTCTATTAATTCCAGGACCCTGAGATCTTGACTTGAGCTGAAATCGAGAGTGGGACATCTAACTGACTGAGCCATTCAGAAGTCCCAAGATTTAAGGTCATTTTGAACAATACCTTCTATTTGCATTTCCTTTTCACTTGGTTGGGAGGTATTTTCATACACTCACCACTATTCTTTTCTTTCAGGTAAGGGTTTTGCTGTAGTCTGCTACTACTCTAATAGTAGCATGCTCTGTCTCCTGCCTGCATAGGCTTCCATAGAGATTACTATATATAGGGGACAGTGTACTTAAACTATTATTCCTGCAAGCTGAGAAGAGTAGTCTAGACCTTATTTATGAAATTGCTTCTAACTCTAAAACTATACTATTTACTTGTCTTGTGAGCCATGTTGTTAGACACAATGCTACAGGCCAGTTAATGGTGATCCCAATTTATAGAATTCTTTTGTATTGAGGACACATAAATTCAGTAACTGAGGCTCCTCATCACAAACAAGTTAGCCAACTGATGGCATAAGAATGCCTGAGTAGGAATTCCTGACCAGTTTTCTCCTGACACAATGGAAATTCTGTAGTACAGCTTTCCAGGTGGGAGAATGTACTTATTCATCTGTGAATTGCCCAGTTGCCAATCACGTTGCAGTTCATTCTATTCCCTTTATGATTATAGCCCCAACCTGACCCTTATCAATGTAGGGGCCAAGGTCAGGCCACCTTGAAATGTACCACCGTAGCATGTAGATTATTTTGAGCTGAAAATAGACTCAAGAAGATATAAGGCCCAGTTGGAAATTTTTACTTCCCTCACACCCAACTGCCTGAAGAATTTAGATAGAGGACCTCCTCCAGTAAGGGAGCTATCACCACAGATTACTATGTTATGAACTAGGTATGGTAGACAGGGAAGAACCTAGCACAGCCTACCTCATCACAGTCCTCATTTTCTCTTGTCAATATGCCTCATGTCAATTTGATCTCAGACTAGCTAGAAGAATCTTGAATGGTAAGAGAAAAAAATTTCCCTCTCCAATGCCCACAGTAAGCTTTAGGGTTAGTTCAATGGCTTAGTTTGAGATTGCATTTATTATACTCTAAATATGCTTAAGGAGGTGCCATTCATCCTTTCTTTTATCCACCCAGGAGGTGTTCTGTCACAGCTGCAGTGTGATAGATGAGAAGGATACATGATGAATAACGTATGGACCTATTCGCAATGAGTTCAGAATTGAAGCTCAGAGACAGTCACAAGAGCATAGAGCTGCTATCAATGCAATGCATATAATGGCAACAATAAGCCCATAGTTTGTAGGGACACTCAGAAGACTGTACCCTAACCCAAATTATGGGGATCAGGGAAACCTTCTTGAAAAAGTTTGTGCCCTACCAGGCTCCTAATAAAACTAAGATTTCTTGTATAAAGAAATAAAGGTAAGGAGATGGGTGAGGAAAAATCAGCTGGACAGAAGGTTCAGATTAAAGGCATGGATTTGAGAAAAATAGTCTTGTAAGTGGAAGCACAGGCAGCTCAACATTGCCAGAATGCAAAGTGTGATTACAGATTGGTGTGAGGTGGACCTGGAGAGAAAGGTAGGAGTCAGTCATGGCCAACTTTGTAAAATGGTAATGAACTTTGATGTTGCTCTGTGAATGACAGACAACCTGGGTGGGTTTAGAGCCAGGAAATAGGTACTGGCAGATTAGTGTTTACACAAGTTTTGCCAAAACTTCAGGAGAAAACATCAGTTAACTAAAACATTAAAAAAAGTTTTGAGTCTGCACAACTTTATTGAGCACTCATAGTTCCTGGTATAATCAGCTACCTATGAATTTATTATGTGTGGTTGCACAACATGACTCCAAAGTTTAGTGGCTTAAAACAATGGGCATTTATTTTCTTATTTCCCGGTTGTTCTAGCTCAGGAGTTTGGGCACAGCTTAGCTGAATCCTCTGGCTCTGGATCTATCATCAGACTGATATCGAAGTGTCTGCTAGTTTTAGAGTCACATTAAATCTACTGGGGGTGGATCATTTACAAGTTCACTCATGCAGCTGTTGGCAAGATTCATTTCCTTCTGGACTGTTGGGTAGAAGCTGCCCCAGGTTCTTGCTACATGGTCCTCTCCATATGGCAGCTCCCAGCATAGCACATCATTTCCTTTGAGGGAGCAATCAAGACACCAAAAGATAGAATGTGAGCATGATGGAAGTCACCAACTTTTATAATCTAATGTTAGAAAGTGATGGCATCACACCACTTTTGCTGTATTCTATTTGATAGAAGCATATTACTAAGTCCAGCCCAAACTGAAAGGGAAAAGATTTACCTAAAGTCATAAATATTGGGGAAGAAAGGGGGGAGGTTATGGGGACCATCTTGGAGCCTGGCTACAACACACAGGAAATGTCTATTTTATAATAGTAACATGGAAAAATGAACACTTTTTCTATTTGTTATTTTCTCTTTTTGTAATGGGTATTCTGAGTATCATATAGATGAGTCTTGCCATTGAATGGAATTTTGTTCGGGGTCCTGAATTTCAGTTATAAAGCTGGCAAGAAAATACAAGTATCTAGAATATATATTTTTTTCTTAAAATCACTCAAATATCCTTTCCTCCATGCAAGCCTACTTTTGTCTTTCATTTGATTTCAGCTAAACAAATAATATGATAACTGTAGAAAAACAGGGAACCCTCCCAGCAGCACTAACTATCAAGTTGAAGTTCTCTTGATTGCTTTTGTTAAACATTTGATCTATTTTCTTTGTTTCTAATAAAGTTAAACCGTGGCTATTTGGAATCCCTTTTTATCTACATGAAAGTCACTTTCCTGATGATGTGATAATATCAATAGTAATGTAGCCTACAGCTGCCTGCAAGACTATGGCAAGGTCATGATGGATGTTATTACAGGGAAGGCATACATCCCATGAAACATTCATGTTTTATATCAGCCTTCCTTTGGATGCTTCTTGAAGAAATCCACTTCCCTCTGACCTTTGATAATGACATTAATGTGCATGCTCATTTTCAAAATACCATGAATAACTAACATTTATATAGTCTTTATATTTTACAAAGAGCTTTCATATCTGCCATCACTCCTGGGTTCTCATCCTAGCTCTGAAGGCTTCAGATTGGCCCAGATGGCAATTCTAAGAAATATTAAAAACAGAACTAGAACCCAAATCTTCTCCTGTGAGTCGTTCCTTTTAATTACATTACAGTGCATTGTGAAGTTCCAGTACTCCTTTTTTCTTTCCATTAAAGTAAGGAACATTGAGTCACTACCTTATTATATTACTTTTCAATGTTTCCAGGAAAGGGTCCTTGCCAAATTGCTGACTTTTCTTATACAGTGTATTTCACTGCTTAGAAAACTTAAGTTTTCTCTTCCACAAAATAGGGGTATAATCATTCTGCCAACAAGAATAATTATGAGACTAATGAACACAATATAATTACATTTTTAATCCCAGTCACTTTGTTTACTTATGGCATGTTTCAATCAAAGCCCAGTAGTTGAGAAATTAAGAATTTAGAGGGAGATAAAGACACACCTTCCTCTTCTCAGGAAAGATTGTAATTTAGATCAGTTGTTTCTCTGGCAGGTTTTGGGGTCAAGTAGTTATTTGGATACATTGAGGACAATGATCCTTCCCTGACAAATCCTCACTGGCAAAAATATATTGCATAACATTTCAGAGACAGCTTTAGATTAGTTAAAACTCATCTTTGATTGCCAGTTAAGACCTCTCATCTATAGGCACGTGACCTGCACTCGGGATGCTAAGTGCAGGTTACAGTGACCATTAACAGTAAGCTAATGCCCAGGATTAGCTTTAATGGCTTGCTAATATTAGTGAAAATGCAAACACTTAAAATCATTCCATTGACAGGTAACACACATTTTCACATTCACAATTGCAGCTTTGGGTTTGGGTTAGCAATCAAATTGTTTGAAATAAAGCACTACTGTACAATTAATAATAGACAATGAGCATTCACTGAACCCATTCATTAGCTTGCCTCTGTATCCTAGCAGCTATTAGTGAACACCAGCCCACTGAAACCTCAAGAAAGAGAAAACTAGCACTATTTCCTTTCCCACTTTCCCTTGGCTCTGAGGTTAGCAAGTCTGACTGTAGACTAGCAAGTCAGCCTTTTCTCCTTGACCTTGCAGAGTGTGCATTTCTACTAGGCTGACACAGAGTAGGGAGGCCAAAGTAGGTTTCCTTTCCTTGACATGGAAGTTTTGTTCATCCTCCCAAGTATGAAGTCACTGCTTCTGATTCATTTAAAGAAAACCAAGAAAGAAACAAACAAAAAGATAAGCTGAAATTCCTTTGGGTAGGTAGCTGATGCTGAGGAGAATGGTCTAATGAGGTGAGCAGCAACAATCAATGCTGAAACAGAGGTCAGCAGGCCAGGCTATGCCATTGGATTTTTCTGGGATTGTTTAGTCGATAAGTGACCTGGTGGGGAATTACTATAAACAAACTGCACCTTCTTTAATTCAGGTGTGGGCTGTGGGGAGGGCACTGACCCATAGGATTTCTTGATTAGAAGAATAGGCAGCAGGTTATTTCTCAGACGTCTTTGAACAGATTTATTTACCGAGCAGAGTTGTGTATGTAGGAAGATGTCCTCTCTGCCCTCCCGCTTTGTCTTCCCATCTTTGCAGGCTGTCATCCATTCCACAGCTGTCTTGATACTGTCAGTGGGTGAGCATGGGCCCTCCTGAGTGTCTACACCTAAGCAGCTGAGCTGTTACTTGTTTTAATCCAAGGGGAACCAAATTTCACCATCGCCAGTTGGTTGCTTTGCAAAGCCCCAAAGAGAGTATTTTGAGTTCAGGTTGTATATAATTATTGATGTCAAATGGATCTAAATAAATTATTGAGTTTTAATAAAAGCTATAGCAGAAATTCAAATGTTCAAAATCTTTGGTTCCATATAGCAGTAAAGTCCTCAGAATCAAAGATCTATCAAATATTGGACTGCAAAGGGGCTTGGAGGATACAGAAACCAGCACCTGCTTTTCACAGATGCAAAACTGGAAATCTAAGTGATTAAATGATGCCATGTTCAAAAGTCACTCCTCTTTCTAATGAGAAAACTAGTTTAATTATTATTTTTTTGGCTAACATTTCCATTTAATATGGTATTGTCCTTTAACAAATGCAAGGATTGACATTCTCAAATTCAGGAGAGAGGTCTGGTGTTTCCTACCATTATCGCTAGGATTGCTGGTGTCTGCAAACTCCTTTGCTGAGTTTAAAAACAAAACAAAACAAAACACAAACAAAAACAACTTTCAATTTCCAACTGGTCTATAATCCTTTATACTCTGAGGAGAGCATGCACTGTCTGGTGCCTGGTGAAGGTGAGTTCAGGAGAAACCTTTCCACTTTTGTGAAGCTACCCCTTGAACTTGGCAACAGAGTTCAGAATCCCTCTTTCATGTCACTTTTCCTTATCAGAATCTCTAGTAGAGCATCATTCAAGACATGTTGTCATTCGTGTCCTATCAGGCAGCATCTGCTCGAGGTCAGGAACCATCCATTCCCAGCATAAATTCATAATTAAAAATAACTTTGTCAAATGGTGGATGTAATAATGGACGATACCTTACTCGAAACTTCAGTAAAAGAAGAGGGAGAAAATGAAGAGGAACAGAGAAGAAGAGGGAGAAATAAGCAATAAGAAAGGAACAGAGAAGAAGAGGGAGAAAGAAGCAATAAGAAAGAAAAAGTTCTCTTCTTGGAGAGAGTTCTGAGGAAGCAATAAGAAAGAAAAAGTTCTCTTCTTGGAGAGAGTTCTGAGGAAGGCTTAGGTCACTTTGCATTTCATCTCCTACATCAATTTGCCTGTCTGGAGCCAGGGCCTGGGACACGCACCATGTTGGGGATGAGCTGGCTTCATTACCAGCTGCTAGACTTGCTGATAGAATTGTCCTTGATGTTCTGGAATGAAGAAAAAGGCAGCGACTGACAGAGAGGGAGTGTGGGGAAGGCTCCTGCAGGGACAGAGTGTTATAACCTGCTGAGGCGGCTCCCCACGGAGCCATGAGCTGTGTGCAAATGGCAGTCCCTGTGTGCTTTGAAGGCTCCAGGCTTGGGAACTTCAAATAAGGAGAGGACAGATAGATGATCTATGGGAAATTAATATCTAATGGGGCTCAAAACTGCTTTCCCTGTCACCTTAATCTCCTGCCTGTTCGCTGACTGTATTTACTTTCTGAACATACCAAACATTTAATACAACAGAGATCCCCACACCCTTAATTTTTCTAAAATAGAGAACTTTACATTTCAATTTTAACTATTTCTATTTTTATCCTCACTGAACTGTTCGTTTTTCTAGGTTTTGGAAGATTCCCTAGAGAGCAGAGAAGTGAACAAGGTTTGAGGAGAGAGCTGGGAGATGGAATGCCCTGCCTTTGCCCTGGCCCACCTTGCAGAGTATACTTATGGAATCATGTTCAAAGACAACCCCTGTTGGCTCAGGAGCACGTCTTATCCCCCTATCTGGATATAAACCCCACACTGTATGATCTTTGATTTAATGGCTGGAATCCACAAGCTTACCTTGGACTGTACCTAGGAAAGAGATAAGGTTTACCTCCATCCATCCATTGATTCATCCATCCAACCATCCATCTCCCCACCCATTCATCTACCACCTATCTATCCATTGATTCACTCATCCATTCACTTGAACATTCAGTCAGATAGTCTATCTACAAACATTTTTAAAAATTTTATATCGATTTTATTTTTATTTTGTATTGTGCTATATTAGTCACCATATAGTCCCTCATTAGTTTTTGATGTAGTGTTCCAAAATTCATTGCTTATATACAACACCCAATGCTTCATGCAATATGTGCCCTCCTTAATACCCACCACCAGGCTCACCCATCCCCCTACCCCCCTCCCATCTAAAACCCTTAGTTTGTTTCTCAGAATCCACAGTCTCTCATGGCTCATCTCCCCTCCAATATTCCCAATTCACTTTTCTTTTCCTTCTCCTAATATTCTCCATGTTATTCCTTAAGTTCCACAAGTGAGTGAAACTATATGATAATTGACTCTCTCTGCTTGAGTTATTTCACTCAGCACAATCTCCTCCAGTCCCACCCAAGCTGATGCAAAAGTTGGGTATTCATCCTTTCTGTTGGCTTAGTAATATTCCATTGTGTATAGGGAACATATCTTCTTTATCCATTCATCTTTTGAAGGGCATCTCAGCTCTTTCTATAGTTTGGCTATTGTGAACATTGCTGCTATGAACATTGGGGTACAGATGGCCCTTCTTTTCACTGCATCTATATCTTTGGAGAAATACCCAGTAGTGCAATTGCAGGGTCACAGGGTAGCTCTATTTTTAATTTTTTTTTGAGGAATCTCCACACTGTTTTCCAAAGTGGCTGCCCCAACTTGCATTCCCACCACCAGAGTAAGAGGGTTCCCCTTTCTCCACATCCTCTCCAACATTTGTTGTTTCCTGCCTTGTTAATCCGCCATTCTAACTGGTGTAAGGTGGTATCTCAATGTGGTTTTGACTTGAATTTCTCCGATGGCTAATGATGGTGAACATTTTTTCACATGTCTGCTAGCCTACAAACATTTTTAGAGTACCTACTATATGCTCAAAACTATGCTAGATGCTGATAACAAGAGGAAAATAGAGTGGTTCTACCCTTAAGGAATATGTATTTTGTGTCAAGAAATACTCAAAAACAGACAATTCTTTTCTGCCACCCTCTTGCTTTTGATACAAACTTGTTAAGCTATCCCTCAATTGCCTCCTTAATAGTCCTTCCATAATATCCTGTCTTTACTACCACTTAGGGTGACCAGCTTATGCAGGTGTGCCCAGCACTACCCAAGATTTTCCCAGTTTTAGCACTGAATATCTCATTTCCCTCTGTCTAAGACAAGTGAGAACAGTTAGTCATCTTATTGCCAACATCTCGGATTATCAACCTATTTTTCTCACAGGGTGTCCTGCTCCTTCTCTTCCACTCATCCCACATAGCTAGGAGGCTCCAGCATTACCTGGGAAATTGTCAGAATGCAAATTCTAAGCTCTGCCCCTTGATCCACTGAATCAGAGACACGGGTACCACAGCAATCTGCATTTTAACAAACCCCATCAAACACTAAAATTTGAGAAGCATTACTCTAAACTGGTTCTGACCCATCAGTATTGTTCTGTTTTCAGGGATCCTCAGAATCCTGTACATGACACACTAATTGATTGGTTAAACTAATGCTAGCCAGGTGCCAATGGCAATAATATGGTCCCTAAACTAATAATAATTAATACAGAAACAAAAAAGCAAATAAGTAAATAAATTAGATACAAAGATTGAGGTGTACGTAAAGGTAGGAAGAGGTATCTGGTAGCTGAGGGGTGGTTCCTCTTGAAAGGAAATTGTGTGTAACAGAACAAAGTAGTGCCAAGCCCTGTGTAGGCTGCCTGGAAAATTGTTCCCTTTCCTAAACTGTGTTCTTACAGAATTCTATGATGCTTTTGTATGAAGCCTCTAGAGTATTTGTCCTCCTTTATTTGGAGCAAGTATTTGGACAACTGTCTACACTGCCTGTGCATGGAACCAATTTCAAAAACCATGGTAGGGGGCACCTGGGTGGCTCAATGGGTTAAACCTCTGCCTTCTGCTCAGGTCATGATCTTGGGATCCTGGGATCAAGCCCCACATTAGGCTCTCTGAGCCTGCTTCCCCCTCTCTATCTGCCTGCCTATTTGTGATTTCTCTGTCTCTCAATCTATGTCAAATAAATAAACAAAACTTTAAAAAAAAGAGAGAACCATGGTAGGAGTCAGAGAATATGGCCCATCATCTCAGCTTGAGCACTAAATGATCTTGAATAAGTAATTTAGTCATTCGGAACTTTACTTCTTTCATCCATTAATAGATGTAATAATTCTTTGTCCTTCTTTAAAGATATTCTGAAGCAGGTTCTCTTGAAAACTATGTCATCATCAACTGTTGTTTCTATGATGATTGATTTATACACTCCTATGCTGTGTAAAAATGACACAAGATATGAATGATTTACACAGTCCCTTATTGAGTAAGTAATATATTCTTTTCTCCTGGAATTATGTAGAAGTGCCAGTAATAAAAATTAGACAACAGAAAGGTCTGGGACCGATGCATGTAGTAAGTTAGGAAAGCAACCCAGGCACATTGTGACGTATTGTGATAACTCTTTCAGGCTCCCAACGAAAGCATTAATAATAGTAATAAAATGATCTCACACCTGGAGACATCTCAGAGTTAGATGTATGTTTTCAAGAGTGCTGCCATCTTTAAAGCCTTTGAGGATCCCAGCTATAGGTATGGAGAGTATCTCTGACCTGTCTGTGGTAATGGTGCCTTAGGTATGAGCCCTGCAGAGCACACAGAGATTAACAATGCACACTAGGTCCTTCCCTTAGGGAGTTACCATTTGAGTGATAAGTTCCTGCAATACATAGCAAATTTGGGAAAAAAAAAAAAACAGATTATGCCCATCACTCATGAGCATGTTAAAGGAGAGCTACAATTGCTTAGGGAGGGATTACCACCTGGTGCAGTAGGGAAGGCCTTTCTGAGGATGTGGCATTCAAACGGAGATCTGAAGGGAGAGAAAATACCAGTACCACAAGACACAGAAGGAACTGTATTCTCCACAGAGGAAACATCATGTTCTCCAGTCTTGACATCAGCATGGGCTCAGCATATTGGGGAAAACAGAGGGGCAATGTGGCTGGAGCACAGTGAGTAGAGGACAGGGTACAGATGAGCTCAAGATGATAAAGGGAAGAGATCCCACCAGGATCTTTGAAATTTGGGTATTTTAATAGCAATGGAGATACACTGGAGGTTTTAAAATGGAGTGATATTTTAATTATTTAAAATAATTAATTTATTTTATTTAATTTATTGTCCAATGGCATTGCTTTTGAAAGTGAGTGGAGCATCCTGAATGATTATACCTGACCAGTGAGTATCACAAGTAAACTGGGACTTGTGTTTTCCTTAATTCTGAGCAGTATGGTGACATGGTTTCTGTTTGTAAAAGGCCATTGTCGCTTCCAGGTGGAGAATATGTCGGGGGAGAGTGAGAGTGGAAATTCAAGCATTGGGAGCCAACGTGATGCCCGTGGTCAGGGAGGGAGCCTCAGGAACAAGATAGAGAGCCAGCCAGCCACAGTGTTGGGCATGGACAGCCACAGCATTGGCGTGGAACACAGATGAGCTGGCAATTCTAGATCATCAGAACCAAGAGGCACCACGTGCAGCTTAGAAATGGTAAATTTAGAGCAATTAAAATGAAGTACTTCTTTACCCAGCAGGCAGTAAGTACATGAAACCTGTATCTCCGAGACATGGTACAGGCTGACAATCTCAAGAGGTTAAAAGAAAGTGAATGGAATGAGTTGCTAAGGGAAACTAGGTTATTTTGGATACATCCAAAATGCTGAAATATTAATGTGAAGGAAAGTAACTCTGGCCCTCCATACCAATCAGAAGAAATGGAGGACCGAAAATCTCTGTATGTTACATCTGATTAACAGTTTCATATTTTAAATTACCTACTCCCTACCAACAAGTTCAGATCCTTCTCATGCTAACAAAAATAAATAAAATGAAACAAAATAGATGAGACAAAAAAAAAAAACAACTTTCTTTTGACCCTGCCATTCTTCAAACTACCCTAAAACTACTTTTTCTTTTTCTTGCTACTGCCAAGTCTCTTTAGATAGCTACACGTACTTGCTGGTTTTCATTTTCTTAACTTCCATTGCTCCTTGAATAAATGCTTTTAATCTCCATCCTTACAATACTACTTACATGTCTTTCTCTAGGATGGCCCAAATTCCCTAATAGCAAATACAATTGGGTCTCTCCTCTGATCCTTTCCCTCTTGATTACTGTACTGGGAGACCTCTATGTTGCCTACACATTTGAAAACCTCAAATTCTTCAGTGAATTTTAACCTTCTTGGGGTTGGGGACTGTGCCTTACTCATCCTTGCATCCATAGCTAGTTTAGAATCTGACACCTAGTAGATGTTCATGAAATATTGTTTAATTGAATTATGCGTAAGATGGTCTATGGTGTTCACCACTAGCTCCCCTTCCCTGACAGATGGTGTTTACCTAATGAAGGGACGCATGGGGCTCATTTGGGCTCATGGGGCAGTTGGAGCATATTCATTGCGTCCCTGTAGGGTGCCACACTCTGTCTGATGTCCTGGTACTCACATTAGTGAGCACAATAAGGAACACGTGCCAACAGTCTCAGTTTCCTGGTCATCTGTTCACTCCTTACCTTAGCAGCTGCACTGCCAGTTTGTTCCACATGTGACTGTTACTGCAGACCCTCTATCTCTGAACATGTAGCAATGTTATTGGAAACATTAAATACAGTGACGTTTTTGTAGGTCTCAAAAAATCATATATTGTATAATTTTATAATTAAGAGACATTTAGAGATTATCTATATCAACAGTTTCCAAATTTTTCAGCAAGTAATACTCATTTTTAAAATCCCCATGACACCATTTTCAAGAATGTCTCCCTAAATTTATATTCAGCAGTAGCTCATTTTCTCCTTTAAATGAAAGTATACATACACATATTTTTTTTGCCATGCAAAGTGACTGATGAGCATTCACTCATAAACTAAACAACTATTTATTGAGTCACTGTGCCCCCAGTGCTGTGCTAGATACCAGAAATTAAATAATGAGCAAAAACCAAATTCCTTTCACACACCAATCTTACAATCTACTATAAAAACTATCCAGGATTGGGATGGCTGAGTGGCTCAGTCATTAAGTGTCTACTTTCAGCTCAGGTCATGACCTCAGGGTCCTGGGATCGATCACCGCATCGGGCTCCCTGCTCAGCAGGAGCCCGCTTCTCCCTCTCCCTCTCCCCCTGCTTGTATTCCCTCTCTTGCCGTGTCTCTCTCTGTCAAATAAATAAATAAAATAAAATAAAAAACAAGAAAACAAAACACTTTCCAGGATTACCATGCTGAGTTTCTGTGATTCCAGACAAAATAAAAGGCACATTTTATTATCTAGGTTCAACTGCCCTTTATTGATAAATATATCTATTTGTATATCATATTCTAGATAACATATAGTATTAACATAATATATATTTTAATATATTACATATATTTGGGACACTGAAAATAGGCAGGAGCATCTTCAGAGGCTCTGATACACTGAGGAATCTCCACATGTTAGACCACCCACTGAGTCTGACAGCCCATTTCATAATAAAAGTGTTAGAGCCCAGACAGGTTTGAGTGGCTTGCTCAGGGTCACACATCTAAACAGCCCTAGAGCTGGGGCTGGAACCAACAAATGGATTTCCAGTCCTGGGCTTTTTTCCTTTTATCTTATTTCTCTGTCACTTTTGATCCTCTTTCTTCTTCTTTGTACATAATATTCAAGTATTTAAGAAGTCCATTAGTAATAGAACCTGTTAAACTTGGTTTAATTCAGCACTTTCCAAACTTAATTTAACCGCAATCCTCTCATTTTGCAAAGCAGTTATAAATGTCTCCCACAACACATGCCTTCCACAGAACAGATTTAGGAAACATTGGCCCAGATAAGAAAGTTCTAACTCTTTAACCTGTCATTTAAATTCCTTCACCCTCTATTAGTTCATGTATATCTTCCATAATCCCCATGTATACATTGTCTCCTAAAGTCACTTAATACCGGCTCAGAGCATGCCTTGCTCCCCACTGCTGCGTCCTTTGTCACCAGACTCCTAGGCCATTCCCTCCCTGTGGGTCCATCTCAGTGCTACCCATCTCCTGCTCTACAGGAGATGAGTGCAGCTGGAAGCAATCCTCTCTCCTCCCCGGTGGTACTCAAGAGTCTCTGCCTTCATATGACTCTCTGCTGTGGTCTTTGCCTCTTTGTATGTTATGCCCAGGGGGTTGGAGTCTTGTTTCGTTCTTTACAACTCCCATAGGGCAAGCAGGCAAGAAAAACTGAAAAATTTGAAAACCAGTCACGACTTCTCCCTCCCCCAGCCCTCACTAAATGACATCGCAAGTGTCTTTTCCATTCCCATTGCTAAAGCCTGAATCCTGGCCTGTTATCTCTTGTCTAACCCACTTTATGGTCTACTAACCAGTCTCTTATCTCCTGGCTCACCCACCTCCAGTCATCCACTGCCCTCCTGCGAGGTGACCTTTATAAAACAGAAATCTGATCAAGTTATTCCAATGCCTTCCCATTATCCGCAGGAAAGAGTCCTGACACTTTTGTGTACTGTAAAAAGCCTTTGTTGTCTGGTTCCTGACAAATATTCCATCTATATAGTTCTTTATCCCTACTCTTCAACTTTCCCACTCCCTACTCCTTGTCTTCCTTCTCTGGCTAACATTTACCGTACTGAGCCCTTGGGGATTCCAGCTACACAAATTGTCTTATGATTTTTGTACATGTGATTGCATTTTCCTGGGATGTTAACTCCCACCTGCTCACACACATTCTTCTCTATCTGGTAGTTCTTAATTTCTCCTTCTTGGCCATGCATCCACCAGTTAGTATGCCGACAAGTTTTCGAACTTTCCAAAATAAGCAGATCTCACTCCTTCTCTCATCCCTTCCTCTTTCCTTCCCCACCCTTCCCTCCTCTCTCTCTCTCTCTCTCTCTCTCTCTCTCACACACACACACACACACACACACCCCTTTAGAATGCTGTTTTGCAGTTATTGAATTATTTGTTTCTCCCATTGGGTTACAAGTAGATAGGGATCCTGTCTGAGTCATCATTATATTTTTATTACTTACAAAAGAAGCTGTCCTGTGGAAGGAGCTCAGTATTTGTTTGATAAATCAATAAACGTATAAATGGCCACGATTATGGGACCAAGGAAGCTCCTATACACTGGTGGGCTACATCCATATAAAAATAGGATACTGAGGGGCCCCTGGGTGGTTCAGTTGGTTAAGTGGTTAAGCCTCTGCCTTCAGCTCAGGTCGTTACCTCAGAGTCCTGGGATCAAGCCCCACATCGGGCTCTCTGCTCAGCGGGGAGCCTGCTTCCCTCTCCCCCTCTGCCTGCCTCTCTGCCTGCTTGTGATCTTTGTATGTCAAATAAATAAATAAAATCTTAAAAAAATAAAAAGTGGATACTGAGTTAGAAAAGTCCTATAAGGGAGACAAGAGCAGTTGTATGTGCTTTGTTCTCACCTAAATGGACATCTTGGCTCACTGATTTCACTTTAGCAGACTCTGTAGGAAGCTGAGCCCTAGCAGCTGGGAACCCACATGCTTAAATCCTCCTTTCTGAAATATGGACTGGGAGGGTGAAAGACCAGCAAACAATCTGTAGGACTTAATTCTTCCTTGTAAATCCCCAAGTCAGGAGAAATATACAGCAATCCAGACAACTCCATTCCTTTGTCGCATTTTTTCTCCACCCCTGCTTCCACGTGGAGTACCTCAGGTATGTTAAGTGCGGAAGTGGATGAGGCAGTCAAAAGCAACTTTATTCTTCTGGTTTAATTTATTCTTAGTCCAGAAAACCAGGAACATAATGATCACAACTTCACCTAGTCACGGTGAAAATCAGGGAATAGATGCAACCCCAACAACACATCCTCTAAGGGAGAGATGGTAAGAACTCAGGAGATGAGCAAGGTGGACAGCCTGGGATCTTGGACAGAGATATAAGGCTAGTGGAGTATATGACGGGGAGAAGCCACACTCCACTCCTAGGAAATGGTTTCAATATCGCAAAGTCTGTTTAAATCTTTAGCATCCATCCATCCATCCATCCACCCATCCATCTATCCACCCATCCATACAACCATCCATCCACCCACCCATCTATCCATCTGTTCATCCATACACCCATCCATCCCTTCAACTGACACATATGTTAGGTGCCTTTCTGGTGCCAGGTATCCTTCTCAGGGGATACAAGGGTATATTTATACAGTTCACCATTTAGTAAATATTTTGTGCTGACTTTGAAAATGCTCTGTATGCCTATAATACTGACCATAGGAAAGATAAAACATAAAAGATAAAATATATAAGAAATAAAAAAGCCAAAAACATTTAAAAATTAAGTTTTCAAGAAAGCTTTTATTTCTTTAAAATTATATAAAGAACTGAAATTCTAGAGGTAAGAGACAACTTTCTTGGTATCTCAGATGGCTTTCTTTACATATGCTACTAGGAATTCAGGTGTATTAAGGGACAATTAGAGGTAAGACTACCTTTTGTTCCTTTCAAAGTGTCCCCTTAGGAGTCATGTTCTGCATTCCCTTGCCCCTTTATGAACCATATTTCATTAGTCTAATAATACCGAGTGTAAGGATGTCACTATGTCTGAGACTTATCTTGTCTTCCTGAAGAACACATCTGAATGGGGTCTTGGCTCGATCACTTACCAGTTCTGAGCTGGGTACATTATTTAAACTCTCTCTCAGTTTTATCACCTAAAAAAAAAAGGGAGACTATTGTCTGTTACCTATCACATCTCGTTATAAATTTTACCTGAAATCCATATATATAAAGGACTTTGCATCTTTATATATATGGGCCTAGTGCACTATAAGTGCTCAATGAACATTATCAAAGAGGACACTGTTGTTCATCATGATAAAAAAAAAAGATAGACTCTGAGATATTTCACATTTCCATTCCAGAAATCTCCCTTTTCTTTTACTTTTTTTCATTTCATTTCTTTTCTTTTCTTTTCTTTTTCTGATACTATTAAAGATTGTTCTACAAGATGGGATCGGGAGAGAGACAAACCAAAAGAGACTCTTAATGTCATAAAACAAACTGAGGGAGGTGGGGGGAGGGGGTTGGGAGAGGGTGGTGGGGTTACATTATATGTTTAAATAAAAAAGCTTAAAGAAAAAAAAAAGATTGTTCTGATTAGTAAGGGCAATCCCCCCTCCTTTCTCACCTCTTCCCCATTCCCCTTCTTCTGTAGATTCCTTGGCAAGAGAAAAAGAAAAAAAAAAACTGTGTTTCTTTTATATGAGTAACTGCAGTATCTATTAGAGTCCTCTGAGCACTGAGAGAGCTTAGTCACTGCTGGGGGAGATGCATCTATATTGGGCCATGGCTCATATTTGTAGCCTCCATCAGTATCAAAAAGAAATCTCAGAAGCAGATATGAGATTCAGGACTAGGAGGATGATAAGAACCAGCTGGAAAGTATTCATTGAGACAGCATGTATTGGGGGTCCCTCAGACCACCTCACATTTGGAGATTCCCTAGGAAGACTCAGAGGACTTAAAATATATTTGTATACCTATGTAGGATTTATTACAGAGATGTGATAAACTCCACAGCCAAATCATATAGGACAAAGACAAATTCCCCGTGTTTTCTTTGTCCCATGAGGAGTTACACAGAGCTCACTGTTCATGCAGAAATAGGTGTGTGATGATTCTTCCCAGGGAAGATCATTAGAGACTCAGTGCCCAGGGTCTTAATTATGGCATGGCCACATGGGCACCCTCTGCCTAGCATGTCAAATTCCACACTCATAGAAGGTAGTGGGGGAGGTGTCCAGAAGAAACCACATTGTCTGCACAAACAATCTAGGCAAACACACACGCAAATGTTTTACAAAATAATAAAGACTTTCCAAAATCCAAGCTCCCTGACATCAGTCAAGAGCCAACCTTGCAAGTTGGCCGTTCAAAAGCAGCAGCCTCAGACCTGCTGTGTCAACTTCTTTCTGCTGAGAGGGCTGTTCTCGTCCCTGGCTAACAGCACTGTTTTCCACTTGTTGACTCAGCCCTGCGTGATTTTTCAAACCAGTCCTACCCGGGTGGGAAGTTAATTAAGAGCACTGTAGTCTGTGTCATTCATCTTGCTACCAGAGATCCTTTGTGGACTCCGGAGAGGCTGTGCCTTCCCCCGTCTTTTGCTCAGCCTCAGCTTCTCTCCCTCATATCCTCCATTAGCCTTGGATCTCTGTCCAAGGTCCCAGGCTGTCCACCTTGCTCACCTCCTGAGTTCTTACCATCTCTCCCTTGGAGGACATGTTGTTGGGTCTGCATCCACTCCCTGATTTTCATACTCTTTATGGACACATATTTCTCTCCTTACATCTTACTGGCTTTGTACTTATGAGGAAGGCTGGGGTGCCAGAGGCCATGATAATGCCAATGGTGAGTAAGCTGATGCTGATTCTGAGACCACCCTGGGTTTCACCTGGTACACTGGCCATTTCCCTCTGACTGGGCATGATCTAAAGATGATTCCTCTTTGCTATGGGCTTTTTCATCCTGTCCTTTGACTGTCAGTGTTTTTCCAAAGGGTTTGATCTTAGTACCTGAGGATTTCTTCAGCCCTATGCCTGGTTTTCTGGCTTCTCCCATGGGTACCTTATTACTGTGGATAAGCATGTCTTTTGGTGAAGAGGACAAGAGAGTCAGAAAGAGGACCCTAATAATGCTAGAGAGGGCCTGAACAGAATACCCAATGTTAGCAAAGGGAAGCCTATGATGTCAAATCCCCAAATGTTGGAAATCATACCAATGTGACCTATAGCACAACCACACATATTTAAACCTTCCTTTCTGCATTAAAACACTATCCCTCAGTAGTGAGAGGCCTGCTCTCCCTCTCCTACTACTTCATTCTCTCACCCCTCGTTGCCCATATCACTCTTGCTTTCCATCTCTTTTTTTCTATTTCTCTGTCTGCTCATCCTTCTATGTCCTCCATCTATCTTTTCCTTTCTTGATGAAAATTAAGAGAAAAACAACTTGATAGATTTTCCAATAACCTTCCAGAAAGTCTCACCGGGTTACATTTTGCTTTAATAGCATTTAAGCCAATCTGCCTGATGTTGCTGTAAAGGTCAATTAAATTCACCCTAAAAATTTCACTTCTGGCTCATTATACAATTGGAAAATGAATTAGAAGCACATGCTGCCCCTGAGGTTTCTGATATTTCGCTAATGAATATGTCTTAGAATGCAAAAAGAAAAAAAAAAAGGTGTTGTAGGCCACACAGCTGCATACAATGTTACTGGCCTGGCACAGATCATTTCCTCATGTAGCAGCTTGAGACTAGTGAGTGCTAGTTAGTCCTGTCTTCATGTTAGGAGCTGTTCACACTTCATGAATGTTCACGAGTATGGTCAGGTTTTCAGTGTCCCCCTCTGCATACCTGGAGTCCATTCTCAAACCCCAGATGAGACATTTCACTCACCTTTTCCTCATTGGCTGTTGTTTGTGTGGGCTCAAGGACTCAAGGGTTAAGTTTAAAATAAGCCTAAATACAATATGATTCTGAAGGTAAATCTATAGAGAACTTTGCAGGAGGTGTGGAGCACGTGTATTGCAAAGCCAGTTATCAATTGATGTGGGGCTTTTCAGATTAGGATAATGTGGAGAGGCATGGTAACTGGTAAGGAGAGAAGAATGTGTGGAGGAAGGAATATGCATTTCCACCTAGACTGGGGCCAAGGGTACAGGAAACACAAAGTCAAATTTGGGTCTGACTTAAGGCAGCAATTTCTAACTGATCTGCTTCCCCAATAAGAAACAAACAAACATTGGGGCGCCTGGGTGGCTCAATGGGTTGAGCCTCTGCCTTTGACTCAGGTCATGATCTCAGGGTCCTAGAATAGAGCCCCACATCAGACTCTCTGCTCAGCAGGGGGCCTGCTTCCTCCTCTCTCCCTGCCTGCTGCTCTGCCTGCTTGTGATCTCTGTCTGTCAAATAAATAAATAAAATCTTAAAAAAAAAAAAAAGAAACAAACAAACAGGGGCGCCTGGGTGGCTCAGTGGGTTAAACCTTTGCCTTCAGCTCAGGTCATGATCTCAGGGTCCTGGGATCAAGCCCCACATGGGGCTCTCTGCTCATCGGGGAACCTGCTTCCCCCCTTCTCTGCCTGCCTCTCTGCCTACCTGTGATCTCTGTCAAATAAATAAACAAATCTTAACAAACAAACAAACAAAAGCTTCCCAGTAAGATAATAACTTCCTCATACCTGAAAGAGTCTTCAACAGAGCAAAGCAACTTTGTGGCAATCTTCTGTCCAGGAAGCATATGTTTCAGGTGTAAGGTTCATTTGTTCACTCATTTATTTGTCTACTTAACATATTTATTGATGTGTCATAGATAGAACTAATCTTGAGAATAGATACAAGACCACACTCTGAGCTGTAGAGCCATTTGGTTATATATTAAGGACTTTTTTTTTATGAAGGTGAATTTATTTTTAAAAGATGTTTCCATATCTAAGTCTCTAGTTCCAAACCTTGTCCTGACATTCCGGTATTTGCTCACACTGGAGTTTTGGAGGAATTTCATGTTCTTCAGACAGCCAAGGTATGAAACTGCAAACTGATTTTCTATTTTAGGGCAAGATGGCTCCAAATCTAGCAATGTGAGTTATTAGATGTTTGTCTTAAGGTTTAAACATAAATCTAGCTGAATTAATTAAAACATATAGAGATAATCTCATAAGTCTTTCATGGAGGAGAAGGAAAACCTGCAGTGCTCATCCTCCATGTCTTACAAATATCTGTATAGGATTTTGGAATTTCAGAGATGGAAGGTATATTGAGGTCATCACATAGAGCTTTTCCCTTCTAAAATGAGGGAACTAAGGAGAGTTTCTCCAGAAAGTCAGTAAGAAAACAACTCATAATTCACCCAGGGTCTCTAGACTCCAAAGTAGTATTCTTTTTTCTCTACCATATCAACCTCCTTCATTTAAAAAAACAAAACATGTTTCTCATGTAAATGGTGCCCTGACAAATGGAAGCTGTCATGATATGTGTTGAGGGGGACCAGTCAAGTCCTGAGGAAAGGAGGGTATGAGCAGGTAGGTTTGTCTTAGAATCCCAGACAGTGTTTTCCCTCTGCTGTACTTGGGCTCCTCAAAGCCTGCAGCCTCTGAGAAAGATTTCACTCACATGCTCTTGATGTTTCCATTTTCACTTCCTGGTGCCTGGAGGTTCTTGTCTTTTATCTCAAACCTAGTATTAGTAGATATTCTTGGAGTCCTATTGGCTCCATTGTGCAGTCATGTGCAGAGGTAGGCCTATTCAGTGTCCCAGGGTAGCACCGAGTTCTATCCAGGAAGTGGTGATTGAAGTCACTCAGCCACTCATTAGCTTCACCGACTCTCAGCAATCTAGGCTTGGAGCAGGGAAAAAAAAAAGAAAAAGTAAAAACCAAGGGCTGCAGATTAATAATGGCATGAAAGAGGAGTTTTGTCTTTCTTTCCTTCTAAGCTCAGCTGCTAACCACAACTTTGAAGGCACAGAGCCTTCCTATCTGACTCCCACAGAACCAGGTCACAGGACACTATGACCTCCCATTCTGCTGCTTCCTATTCCTGTCTGATTTCCCCTCTTAAGAAAACCATCCATGAACTCAGGATCTCCTTTCCTTCATGAACATGAGCTCAGGCTGCCTCATCGTCTGGGAGGGCTAGCCAGATCTTGTGGGAAACATTCAGATACATTTTTATTTAATGTATTAATTTAATGTATCAATTTATGTATCAATGAAACTTGTTCGGCCAGTATGACCTGACACAATCAAATTTCAGATAAACTAGAGCAGGCCCTGAGAAGGAACCTGATGAGTCTGGAGTCCCTTGAGGAATGGAGTAGGCAAAATCTTGAGGAAAATGCATGGGGTTCCTTAATTTGTGATGTAGCACCTTACCTGGGAAGTCAAAGGGACAGGAAAGACTGAGAGGAGACAAGGAAGGAACAAGTGAATGAAGGAAGGAAAAGTGATAGTTGGGGAGTGAGATTGGTCAATCAGAGAATCACCCTGAATATAAGAGATGGGAGGACTACATAGTTTAGAATGGTATGTATCATTCTCAAAGTGTAAGCAATTAGGGGGAAAAGTGGGGGAAAGGGAAAAGCAGTCCAATGAAAGACAAAATAAATTAATGAGGACAGAGTCCATCAGGAAAGAGTCAAATCATGCCTATGCCCAAGGCAGCGTACCAGTCATTAGAGTTTTGTCACATGCTGGCTTCATTCTAATGCTGCTGGAGAGTGGATGGGCAGCACTGACCCAAGAGAGCCTCTCTTTGGACTAACCAGTTTCAATTAAGACTATAACAAAAGCTAATTATCATTTTAAACCTGACTCTTAGACTCACTCTTCCTCTTGCTAAAAGGATTGCTTAATGGTCCCAGTGCAAGGCTCTGAAACACTGGAGGCTTCCTATTATTTCTTTGCCTCCAGCAGGGACCAGGGACTTCCAGAGTGTAGGTTTCAAGGAGAATAGGAGTAGCAATCCTCTCTTTCTCTTTCACAGAAACAAAGACTTAGCATCCAGAGAACATTCAATTTTGATTTTGATATCGTTGGGCCTTCTACTGCATCAAAGAGCTTCCCTGCATGCCATCTCTGACCAGGATTACCTGGCTTTGTTTGAACACAACTGGTGACAGGGAGCTTGTTACCTCCGGGTCCTTTGTTGGGCAGCTCTCATAGCCAGAATGTCTCTCCCACTGTTGAGCTGACATCTGCCTATTTCTAATTTCCATGCTCTGGTCTCAGTTTTGCCTTGTTCTCAAAGTTTCTGGGCTTTGACAGTCCAAGATCATCTGACCCTAGCAGTGCCTGGGCTTGAGCAACAGGAAAGCTGGTCTGTTTTTTCACTGCACTCTCCCTGACAGGACCTGCCCCTTGGAGTGTCACCCCAGGTTGGAGTACCAGGATCTAAGGCTCTCCCTTCTGTCTGGCTTTTTCTGGCTAAGTAGGGAGACAGAGAGCCACACACTTCATTTATTGTGCATCCACGACTGGGAGACAATGTAGAAGTACTCTGGGAAGGAGGTACTAGTGTCTCCATTTTCCAATAATGCAAAGAACTTTTCTGAGCTCAGGCTCAGCCTGAGCTCAGAAAAGTCACGTGGCTTACTCACGGTCACACAGCTGGAACATGGCAAAGGCCATGTGCAAGCCAGCTCTGTTTACTCCAAAGTGTGTTTTCCTATGTCGCCCCAGACAAAAATTTGGAATACCTGCTTTACCAAGTTAGAATGTACTTGTAAATATATTACAAATAGCTATTTGAAATTGGGAGTATCCAGAAAAATCCTGAATATGTTGTACCTAAAATGGACTAAGGTGGTCTTTAGCACTAAAGCTATTCCTAAGATAATCCCTATAATTTTCTTAGCCAACTTAACACTTCCCTCCTGCTCTACTCTTAGTAGCTGATTAAAACAAACAAACAAACACTAGCATAGCACTAGTATAATCATGTTCATTGTCCTATGCTGCTTGGCCTGGCCTGGTGGGGCCAGTTCCTTCTCCAAAGTCTCTCTGCTTCTTTTACACACACACACACACACACACACACACACACACACCTTTTCATTCTTTTTCTATTCAGTCTCCTCCCAAATTTACAAGGGCAAAACAAAACAGAAACATGAATGCCTACTGGGGGTGCTGCTCCTCACCCCATCACTCAAGATCAGGTAGGTTGCTGGTTGATGGTTTGGAGCTGCCAGGCTGGTCTATGGTGATGAACAGGACACATTTCTCAGTGGGGCTACCAGGAGATGTAAATCTTGGCAAAACCAAGAAGCAGGGTACTAAGGACATGGATGCATTTGTCTGCAGGAATGGGTCTACTTTTCCTTTCAGATCTCCAAAATCCCAGAGGAATTAATAATCAGAACTAAGTACCCACTTTGCATTAATTTTGTGTGTATGTGTATGTTTCTCCCGTGCAAATCTGTGTAGACTAAAAATACCTGAGCACTCCATGGC
>RCUC01020832.1:0-16749 GCA_003697995.1 Taxidea taxus jeffersonii
TAGACATATCTGTGGCAAAAACATTCTGAGATGCTCTATTAATTTTAGAAAGCTGGCATGAAAATGCTGTGGATTTCTGAAAGTATAGATTATCATGTTTCCTAGCCATTGAGGAAACTCCCTCAGAGTGTTAAATATAAAATACGAGAAAGCCAAACAACCTAGAGAGATATAACCTCTCAGAATCTAAAAGCAGATAAAAATGTAGGGGAGGGGAATAGGAGCATATCAGTACTTTTGACTTTGAACTCTAAGCATTTTTCTGTATGTCTCTAACGATTTCTAGTACCACAGTGTCTTCCATATTCATAAGAAAATCAAACAAAAATGCATTAGTAATGATAAAACAATCCATTCTCATTAAATCATGTCAAGGATGATTCCAGATTAAATTTTCCAAGAAACCCAAGTAAAAATTTGGTAGACAATCTACATGTCTAAGCCAAGATAATGAAAGCTTTCTATTTGTTCAAATTGGGGAAATGTTTCTTTTCAGTTTATTTAATAGATGACTTTCATTTAAGAAACCAAACTCTATAACACTAACTTTGTTTACCTAGTATTAGAACTCAAAAAGAAAAATTTAATAAAAACATACTAATACTAATTTAGCAGAGTCATCCAAGTTTAAAAGCTTGTAATTGAATTTCCAACTGAAAGGTGAGGAGAACCCCAGTAAGTGAAGAAAATGTGGATTCAAAGTCTGCTGAAAGAGGCATGTTATCCCTTTTTAAATAAAGGAAGAGACACAATTAAAGAAAGCTTTCAGATAAGGTGTGAAGAGGTGAGGATTTGTGGCCAGAAATATCCAATTATATGTGTGACTTGGACAAGTCATTATAACCCTGCTTAGCTTCATTTTTCTTACTTGTAAAATGACAATAATAAGATTATTTTGAGAATCAGTGAAAAAAAATATGTGCAGTTAGGAGGAAGGTACTGGATATTCACTCTCTGTAAAGACAGAGAGCAGGCCCTCAAGGCATTTTAGAATGTAAAAAAGACAAATATATGCATGTAATTAAAAACTACTGAAGTCCAGGGCCACCACATACAGTTGTGCAGTTGGGGCACAGCACAATCCCATGTGGTACAGTTCACATACACCATAATGGGGAAGCTATTTTCTTATGTTGTGTAATGGATAGTGTTATTGCTAGATATGAATGTAAGGAAAATATCATCCCCCTCATCAAAAAAATTCCCAGCTCAGAGGAGAAGACAATGCAACAACAGGCACATAAATAGATCATTACAAAAAATGTGGGAGTGCAAAGACAGAAATAGTCACAGAAGAAAACTTAACACCACTGAGGATTTATAGAGATCATGCCTCAACTGAACCTGTAATCATGAATAGAGTTTAGTAGGGAGAAGGTAGGAGGAGCTTTCTAGGACCATGGGTAGACCATGGGTAGAGGTATAAAGACAAGAAAGAGTCTAATGTATCAATGGAACTTCAAGCAGTTTAGTGTTAGATCTGACTGCTCAAAAAACCAGATCTAATTTGTATATTGTGGTCTAGCATTACAGCTATAGATATGACCACCAGCCTTGGAATAGCCCAAATCAATGAAGCCCTGTCTTAAGAAATAATAAGTGTTGGCGAGGATGTGGAGAAAAGGGAACCCTTGTGCACTATTGATAGGATTGTAAATTTGTACAAATTTGTACAAATTTGTATACTGTGAAAAACAGTACAGAGTTTTCTCAAATAACTAAATAAATAACTAAATAAAGAAGTGCCATATAAGAAGTGCCAGTAATTCCACTGCCAGGTATTTACCCAAATGAAAACACTAATTCAGAAAGACATATGCACCCCTATGTTTATTGCAGCATTATTCACAATAGCCAGGATATGGTAGCAACCTAAATGTTCATTGATCGATGAATGGATAAAGAAGGTATGGTATATAAACACAATGGAATATTACTCAGCCATAAAAAAGAATGAGATCTTACCTTTTGTGAAAATATAGGTAGACAAAGAGGATATTATGCTAAGTGAAACTAGCCATACAGAGAAAGACAAATGCCATATGATTTCACTTGCATGTGGAATCTAAAAGATAAGAAAAATGGTGGGTATTAATGAGGACAGGTATTGCATGGAGCACTGGGTGTTAGATGTAAACAATGAATCTTGGAACACTACATCAAAAACTAATAATGTATTTTATGGTGACTAACATAACATAAAAAATGAATAAACAACAATAACCAAAGAGAGAGAGAGACTCATTAACATAGAGAACAAAGTGGTGGTTGCCAAAGGGGAGAAGGGGATGGGCAAAATGAGTGAAGGGGATTAAGAGGTAGAAACTTCCAACTACAAAATAAATAAATCATGGGAATTAAAAATACAGTATCTCTTGTCATCAGGGAAATACAAATCAAAACTGTAATGAGAAACCAGCTTACAGCAGTTAAAACAGCAAAAAATTAGTAAGACAGGAAACAACAAATGTTGGCGGGGATGTGGAGAAAGGAGAAATTTTCTACACTGTTGGTGGGAATGCAAACTGGTACAGTTACTCTGGAAAACAGTATGGAGTTTCCTCAAGATGTTAAAAATAGAGCTACCCTATTACCTAGCAATTGCACTACGGGCATTTACTCTAAGGATACAGATGTAGTGAAACAATGGGACACCTATACCCCAATGTTCATAGCAGCAATATCCACAATAACCAAACTGTGGAAGGAGCTAAGATGCCCTTCAACAGATGGATGAATAAAGAAGATGTGGTTTATGTATACAATGGAATATTACACAGCCATCAGAAAGAATGAATACCTACCATTTACAATGACATGGATGGAACTGGAGGGGATTATGCTAAGTGAAATAAGTCAGTCAGACAAAGACAGTTATTATATGACAAAGACAGTTTATTCATATTTTGAATATGAGAAATAGCACAGAGGAACATAGGGGAAGGAAGGGAAAAATGAATGGGAAGAATTTCAGGAGACAAATCATGAGAGACTCTTTTTTCTGAGAAACAAACTGAGGGTTGCTGGAGGTGAGGTGGATGGGGGATGTGGTAACTGGGTGATGGGCATTAAAGAGGGCACGTGATATGTTGAGTACTGGATGTTTATGCACAACTGATGAATCATTGAAGACTACATCAGAAACTAATGATGTACTAGATGTTGGCTAATTGAATTTAAATTTAAAAAAAAGAAAAAGTACAGCATACACTTGGGGCAAGCACTCTGTAATGTATACAGTTGTTGGAACACTATGTAGTACACCTGAAGCTAATTTAGTATATGTCAACTACACTTCAATTAAAACTAAAAAAATTTTTTTTAAATAAGTAAATTCCTCTCTTCTATATGTACACTATCTAGGCCCTTAGATTAACCTAGAGCTTGATGTCCTGCTTGGGACCATTTTTGCCTTCTAGTGTGCCTTCCATTAGACTCATCAGTCCTACTCATTACTTTCTTTTTCTTGGTTTACATCATGTACCATTGACAATTTTCAACTTACTCCCCATCCTAATGATGTTTTAAAACAAATAATCAGCATAGATAATCATTGTCTTTCATTTAAAATAATATTTATTTGTGTTTATCTAATTATAACAGTGATGTGGTACATCATAATTTAAGCATTTTGATATTATTAAAAATTGGGTTTTTTTCAGTATTTACTGTCAGAAACTATATGAGGTAAACAACCTTACATGAACCTACATACTACATCATTTAACATCTGTGATTTTCCTTCTGTGAATACATTTTAGAAATATAACCGTTGAGCAAAAAAAGTGTATTTCTCAAAAAAAACTTAACATATTGCCAAATTGCTCTCCATAAAAGTTGTTCCAGTTTATCTTCCCACCCTAATGCGAGGCAAATGCCTGTTTCTCCATCTTCCTAGTTATTTTCAATCCACACTGCCAGGCTTGGTCTATAAAGTGGCCCTATATCTTGCTTGGGCATGTGTAGTCAGAATACAGAAGTTCCTGTGAGATGAATAGAAAGGAGATATTCTTATCCTGATTAGAAGAAATACACTCATATATTGACAAGTTAAGCAAGCTGTGGAAATTCTACAGTAAGCAGAGGCAAATTCCTGGTGCTCCTTATCCTAGATCAGTGTTTGTTTGTTTGTTTGTTTGCTCCATGAAAAGAGGAGGCATGACCTCTTTTGCCTACCTTTTTATAAATCTGGAGATTTGATGTAAAAAAAAATCTAGATTTATGGCTCTTGTAGAAAAAAATAGAACATCTGGAAGTAGTATGCTTGCCAGATACAACCAACTAGAGCTAACAAATGCTGCCCCCTTCAGACAAGGCAGGTACCTCCAGGTGACCACCTACACAGTCCACCTACCTGGCTTCACTCATTGATATTACCTGCCTTACCCCTGTCAGCAAGTGAATTTGAAACTCTACCCTAAGTACTATTTCTTTTTTTTTTAAAGATTTACTTATTTATTTGTCAGAGAGAGAGGGAGAGAGAGCAAACAAGCACAGGCAGACAGAGTGGCAGGCAGAGGCAGAGGGAGAAGCAGGCTCCCTGCCGAGCAAGGAGCCGGATGCGGAACTGGATCCTAGGACCCTGGGATCATGGCCTGAGCCGAAGGCAGCCGCTTAACCAACTGAGCCACCCAGGCGTCCCCTAAGTACTATTTCTTTACAGAAGTAACAGTAGAATTCTCTTGAAACAGACTTATAACAGAGATTTAGATGTACTGAAGATCAAACCATGACCTCTAAAATATATCAACGACGGTAGGGCTTCTGAGTTGGTGCATACTAGATAGTTCTACATTATAAAGAGACATTATCATAATGTGTTTACATAAATATATACAAAATTCCTATATGAAATACACATAGCAACAAATATAATTGCTAATCTATTATTAGAAATATATGCAACAATAGACTTCAAACAAGAAATACTAAAATTTTGTTCACACATACTTTCCAATTTAATTCAAACTCCAACTGTAATAAGCTTACTTGGAAAAATAATAGCCAATTAAAATTTTTAAATTTTAGCCTGTGATCTGAGGACAGAATTATATTCATTTCATTAAGTTCAAAAGTGTAATTAGACATATATCTGTGCATGGTGTCAGAATTCTGCAGGCAGTTAGTTATGCAAGACCATGCAGGAATTAAAGCCTGTGAAATAGGTGTTCTGAAGTCTTTCCAATTGCAACGTAAATATAATCATGCAGAGTAAAGACGGCAAAACCCTCAGGAGAAAGCTGAACAAATGATAGGGGTATAAGCACATACCTTTGTTAGAAGAAATAGGCCCGAGGTTTTATTTTAGTAAATCTTAGTTAAACATATCAAGAGGATTTATGCTAAGGTTTGTAAGTAATATAAAGTTACTTTAAAGCACAAGGCATGGGTCTTAAGATGTCCTATATAAAGAGATTTATATGACAAGTAAGAAAGAGAATGTTTTAAAGGTTTGTTTTACTTCACTGACTTCTGAGATAAAAATAAATTCCTTCTTCACCAGAGCATCTATTGTCCTGTACTATACATATACAGTAACAAAAGATTAAATGAGTAAAGAATTTAGAAGTGTGCTAATCTTGTTAACTTAAAACACAAGACTGCCTGCTATTCCAGCATTCCAGAACTTAGTGTCTACTTTAGTATTTTTTTCTTTTTTTTTTAAGATTTTATTTATTTATTTGACAGAAAGAGACACAGAGAGAGAGGGAACACAAGCAGAGGGAGTGGGAGAGGGAAAAGCAGGCTCTCCGCTGAGCAGGGAGCCCAGTGCAGGGCCTGATCCCAGAATCCTAGGATCAAGACCTGAGCCGAAGGCAGACACTAAATGACTGAGCCACCCAGGCACCCCTAGTTTTTTTTTTTTCCTTAAGTATTTATCAAGGAGAATTTCAAACATAGACAAAAGTAGAGTAGTGTGAGGAATCTTCATGTACCCATCATGCAGCCTTAATAACCATCAAATGTTGGCCAATACTGCCATACCTACAACCCCAACTACCTTGACTCTTTTTAATTAATTTAAATCAAATCCCAGATATCACAACATTTTATCCATAAATGTTTCAGTACATGTCTTAGAAAGATGTCTTTTTCCTTAAACATAACCACACTACCATGACCACACCTGAAAAACAAAATAATGCCTCAATATTGTCAAGTTTCCTATTAGCATTCTAACTTCCAATTGTCTTATAAATGTCATAATTTTTATAGCTTTTTTTAAAAAATCAGGCTTAAAATAAGGTACTTACCTTGTATTAACATATAATATATTATTTGTTTCAGGGGTACAGGTCTGTGAATCATCAGGCTTACACAATTCACAGCACTCACCATAGCACATACCCTCCCCAATGTCATCACTCAGCCACCCCATTCCTTCCACCCCCCTCGCCTCCAGCAAGCATACTTACATTTTAAGTATTACTTTGTCTTTTATGTTGCTTTATATTGTTAGGTTCCTTCTCTATTTCTTTTTTTCTTGAAATTTATTCATAAAACATTTTAGGTTTTAAAATAAATTATAACTATAGGAAATAAAATTTAAACTTAGTTTTTGTTTTTTGAAAAATTAATATCTAATTAAGATGGGGGGAACGGGAATCAATGTTTAGTAGAAATGTTTATAAATGAGTATATGGTATGTAAGATTCAGGATCCTTTTTAGGAATATTTGGCAACAATTTGATCACTCATTTACTCTTGCAGGCATTCATTTATTTACTCTTCCTTCCATTGATTCATCCATCCATCCATCCACCCATCCATCCATTCCAACAGCACTCTCTGAACACTAAATGCCAGCACTCCGATAGCCAGTAGGGCCTACCAATAAGACACCGCTTCCTGCCCTCCAGCTGCTTGCTCATTAAGAGTCAGAACTATAAACAAATACAATGTGACAGACTCTCCAATTCTTTCCACAGCCCAGTTACACAACAAAGAAAGAATTGCCTCTTCATGATTGATTTCTAGATCTGTACTTGATTTCTGAATCCCCCGATGAGCTGGGTCAATGTGGACACCCTATTCCAGCTCAGCACTTCTAACACAGGAACAAAAATACCCTCTTATTACACAACTTCTGTTCAGAAGGCACTGATTCCAGGCCATTATACACCTGCAAACACTATCACCTTCATCAATTAACTTCATATTTGTAAAGCATCTATTGAGACCATTGTGCACCATTAGGAAGAACAGCTGCTGCACAAAGTGAGCACGTACAGGCAGACACTTGGACAGTGCATATGTGACCCAGCCATGCATCAGTAGATATTCCTCCATACTCTTAGAATAAAAAGTTGACTTTATAGTAGTACTTCTTCAGTACTACAGTAGTACTTCTTCACTAAAAAATGAAAGGCCTTTTCTCTCTCTTCAGTCTAGCTGAGAACTTCGTATAATCCTTTTTAATAACCCACAGGAAATTTTAATGCATCCTTGTCAGGTCAGGAAAGCCTTGCAGCCAGGTCCTCTCTCCAACTTGGTAAGACTTCGTCTTGCCCAGATTTCTGTGTCACTCCTATCCAGCCAATTTACAGTGAGCTTCTGCTTAGGCATACTGATCTATCTCAGTGGATCCAAAGACCTATAGTGTGCTCTCTGGAGTTGCTACCTTCCTTAAACATCCTACGTCACTGATATCCAAGCTATCCTTTTTAGGAGACGGTAGGAATCTATAGTAAGTAAACCTGAAATATGTGACTCTGGGAACTGTGTAAAAGAAGGCTCAGCTCAACTGAAAGTTTGGATCCCAGGTGATCCAGTAGGGAGGAGCAGATGTGGGCAGTCAGGAGTCAGTATGGAACCTAGAGAAATGTGGTGGGCTAGTAAATCAGCTATCCAACAGAGAGCGAGTCTTCCTCTTACACTACACATCCAATTAATTATAAATTCTGTGGGCTCCTCCTTCAGAATATTTCTAGAATCTGACTACTCCTCCTCACTCCCACTGTACACCACAGCTCCAGCCATCATCATCTCTTACCTAGATCAATGCCATGGCCTTCTAACTGGTCTCCCTACTTCCTCACCAGACACCATGCCACCTCTGGACCTTTGCATTTGCAGTTTCCTCTGCATTAAGTTCTTCCCCTACATGCCCTTGGTGCTCACACTTCACCTCTTTCAGGTCCTTGTTCAAATGTTACTTCATTAGTGAAGCCTTCCTCCAACCCCCATTCTTAGAAATATCACACACACACTCAAATCCGATTCTTCCTATTAACTTCTCTAGCTAATTTTTCTTCACTTTGTTATACACCGTATTTTTTTCTTAAGCAGTTTGCTTTTCTTTCCCTGTTTCCCATCTTCTCCCTAGAAGTTTAGTTAGCTTTATGAGGATGTGAATTTTGTCTTTTTGTTCACCACTGTGTTCTTAGTGCCTAAAAGTACCTGGCACATAGTAGGTGCTTGATAAACATTGAATGAGTCAATGAATCAATCAATGACTTCCTCTCTCAAAGAATTAGGAAGACTTCTGTGGGACACCAGGTAAGGCATAGCTCTTGCTTTGAGACACCGAAATGCAATGATACTTTAACGGTAATAGCAAAGGTATATCTCATATGGTTATGAACTATTCTGGAAATGTTAAGTATGTGGGTAAGTCCTTGGTAAACTGAGACAAGAATCAGCTAAAATTCTTAGTTGTGCTAAGGATGCTCAGAATAATGAGAAGAAAATGCTGTAGAGGAAAGAGATATGGTTATATGCCATTTGCAGTTTTCTTGGGTTTAAACCTGGTGACCTGTCTAGACTGAAGTAGTGCTTAGACCTCAGGGCAGCATCATCTGGCAGGATAACCCAGATTTTCTTGTGGGCATGTCCAGGGTTAGCCAGGATATGTGGGCAGCTGTATTAGCCGATGCCCCCTTAAATGATTATTTTTCACATATTTACTCAACATTCATTTAATGAGCATGTGGAAAAATACTTTTATTAATAAAAATTGCAACCATTTTATTTAAATTCAATATGAAGTGTTATTTATTTTATTCCTCGATATACCACCATATTTTAACATATTTGGAATTCTTCACATCATATAGTTTTTCTACCACTCATAACTAGATAGTTAGTCATCTAACTCACTGAAAATAAACTTCACTTACATGGGTATGCTCAAAATATATTTGTTTTCTTTTTGACTTCATGTTGGCAAAATATTTCTACTTTTCTCTCTTTGACTTTAATTTTAACATCTATTTCTTCAAATGAGACAACTTTTTGAGAGACATAATAAAGGATATAAAGTTGAGTGGATGAAATCAGTAATTTGTTCCTAGGAAACCTCACCAGTACATGCTTTATTCAGTTTCTACTTCAGCTGACTGCAACTTCTGAATAAGGGACTGTCAACTGGCAGGTTGTAGGATATTAGATGAAAGTCTGTGATTCCAAAATCCACAGCAGATGTAGGTTGCATGGAGGGGAAGCATCTTCTTTTGTTTTTGAAAAGTACAATATTCCAACTGGCACTCGACCAATTAGCACCTTGCCATTTTTGTTAAGTTGCGGCATTTAGAAACCTGAATTAGCCAGCTTTGTGTCCAACCATCTAATGGAGAAGACTGGGCATTCTGAACAGTCCTGTCTCTTTTTCCATTCTTCCTGCTGTGGACACTGCTATGCAATGTAGACTGGCAGTCCAGGACTGTAACTTGTCAGGATAGAAGAAGGAGCAAGAGGAGGTCTCTCTTCCAATGTTAAACTCTGCCATGATCACCTATGTCACCATACTCCTGCAACCCAATATTTATTCCTCTTCACTTAATACATACCTCTGTCCCCACCCACCCACCACACCAAACACACACACACACACACACACACACACACACACCTGTATTTTCCCTGTGCTAGGTTTCCAACTCTCACTAAAGAATGTTCCAAGAACAAATCCTTTGTTCAGATGCCCTCAACCTCCAGGTAAATTTTCTTTCACAGTTTTTTAGGATCTTATTCTGACAATTGACCTCTATCAGGGATACTTCTTACAAGTGAAACACTGAACCCCAAAACAGAAGGCATCAGAATCTTAACTCCTGTCCTCCAAGGAGGTCCTTTGGTCCCCATGCACGTTTCCCCTGCTTCCTCTCCATGGGTATTTGATTTTCACAACCAAGATGGATGGGAAAACAGGGCCTCTGTCAGGCCAGCAAGCGTCCAGTTACACTCTTCCCTAGTATGGTATCATTGGCCTTACATGTCCAGAACTAAGAGGGGCTGCTTAAAGGTATTTCTCCAGCAGAGACCTTTGCACCAAGATGATGTTAAAAAACAAATGACTAAATGACCAAACAAATTCTCTGAGCTGTGAGCATGTATGGATTTAAAGTTGAAAATTCCTATTGGATTAAACTCTTTATTACTGTGTGCTCCTTGGTATATCTGGGTTTTGTTTTTAAGATTTTATTTACTTATTTGAGAGAGAGAGAGTGAAGAGAACATGATCAAGGTGAGGAGGATATGGGGGGAGAAGGAGAAGCAGGCTCCCCACTGAGCAGAAAGCCCAATGTGAGTCTCAATCCCAGGACCCTGGGATCATGACCTGACCCAAAGGCATCAGATGCTTAAGCAACTCAGCCACCCAGGCACCCTTCAACCATCTATTAATAAAGAATTTTTGACAGAGCAAGAAGAGCTTGAGTTTAGATATGGCCAGTTGTTGCCCATCTTAAATGGGGCAGAGAATCTATTATGCTAATATGCAGTTGTATTAGGCAGATTTTTTTAAATAAATTATTTGTGAATTAAGTGGGTTTTAATTGGGGAGTATGAGTGACGTCCGGTGTGACTGATCTTATTAAAAGGATAAATCTTTCATGCATGAGGTTTTAATATTTCAACCATGAGATTAGCACTCTTACATTGCAAATCTCATTTAAATTGCTTGCCAAAGGCTTGAACTAAAAACAATTTATGATAATACAAAGCCATCATGGCCAAAAAACAAAGACATAACTTTTAGTGAGTCTCAAAATAATTGTTCATTTAACAAAATGGTTGCCAAGTCAAATTTGATACATCTGTGAAAGAAAATGCTTAGTGATGTGCTAATTACCTTAGGTGGTTTATTACTTTTAAAAAGTGTTAAAATTAGTTATATCTAGAGAAGGAACTCCAATACCTTTGTTGCAATGAATAATGCAAAGGTTTGTTTAAATTCATGCAGTCCTATTTATAAAAGAACACCTGGGTAGCTTTATTTTGAGCTTAGAACAAAACATAAAATTGTTGAGAATGTGATATTTAAATGTACTCATTTACATTCTTAGGCAGATCAGCAGTGGTAAAATAGCCTTGCTGAGAATATAGTAATCTAGATCAATGATGCTATAACAACCAGTAGCCTTCAATGAGAGGAAAAGAGAATGTTAAGATCATCAGGATGCAGGTACTGATCCTGTCTCCCTTGCGGAAGGAAAGAGCATTCACCCCCTTAGTGAATTCAGAGAGAGAACTGCTGGAAGGAGGGACTCTCCTTTTACTCTGTTCTTGTCTGTTGCCTTCCTTTTCCCCACTCCTGGCTCAAATGTGTCCTTTCCCGCACCCCTCCCTCTCCCACACACCCACACATGCACGTATGCATACCTCAATAGCTCTGTTGAAATCTCCTCCCAAAACTCTCTTCCCACCTTTTTTGGAAACAAGTGGTTTCATGGGCCCTGACCAGCCTCAGAGTACCCCATATCGTGAGCTGAATCAGGGGTGGGGGAGCCAGGCAGCTGCTTGGAGCACCAGCCCTGATGGGAATGAGATGTGTCACAATGGAAATAAATCTGACATCTGTCCACACATGACTCCTTACCCTGCATGATGTAATTTGGTCCTGCTCCCAGGGTGGAAGAAAGCCTCCTCAACTGAAAAGTGGAAACCGAAATAAAAATCTTCACCAGAACATTCCACCCTCTGTTAAATAATTTTTCTATGTACACATGATAATTTCTATATTCAGAATAGATCACCAAAGTGAAACCAGCTAGCTACCCAGTAGCCTCTGATGTCAGCTTTCTTCAGAAACTGAATATTGCTCTTTACTAGTACTAAGTCTTAGTACCCACATCCATGTACATTTCTACTGTTGTTATAGAATATGAATGCCGGACACTATACAGGTATGTGTGATAGAAAGGCCATAGAAGTAAAGGGATATCCAAATGAATGAAAATGATGGTAACTTCAAGGCATATCAGTCCTTCATTATGTACATACTACTTCTAATAATAGAAAATCACTCCCTCCCCTCCCTAACTAAATACATTTTGAATGAATATTGAATAAATATAAGGTTGAAGGAAGACCAAATCACTAGTCAGAATAGAGGTCCACGGCATAAATCAGAAACTAGGCTGGCTGGAAGTAAGGCCATGATAACTGAGCAACTGACAAAACCACCCATCTTTGCTGGCTCCCACCTACTGTCTTGGTCTCCTGGCTGGTGGCCACTCTCAAGCCATCTGAGGTCACAGCAATCCCCCCAAACTCTCTCTCCGCAAGGCTTGGGACTAGTAGCTTCAAGTCCAGGCCTGAGAGAGAGAGAGAGTTGCTGAAGGAGATCATGCTGACTTGACTACCATCTTAGGCCTGGCACCATCACCCTTTTCCCATGGCAGCCTCATTCAAGTTTGGGGTACTTCTTCCTATATTCTAGCAGATGGCCCACCTTTCCCCTACTCCTACAATCTATTTCACCACCAGCCTCCCTGTTTCCTGGAAATACTCATCTTCTCTCCCTATTCAGGCTGCCACTTCCCCATGGTGTACACTGAGCAGATTCATCCTTGGGTTTCATTTTGAACTTCTCTTTACTGTGTCCTTGGAGTGCTATCATGCAAGCCCACCATGGAAGTAAGAGGAATGAATTGGCAAGAAGCACTGACAGAAACCCATTTCTTGCTTTCTCAAACACATCCAGCACTTACAGGGGACAAAACCTCACATTGCCCCTCTACATGTTTTCCCTCTGTCTGTATCCCATATGGGCATTGCCCTACCAAGAATAAAATTACATTCTACTCACCAGAGACAGGAGATTGAAATCCACATACAAAGATTCATGAGTACCCTTCTAGGTCACTGAGGGAGCAATAATTTTTAACACGGTAACAACCACCACAATTCTGCCTCTAAAAATCCCCAGAAGTAAAACCCCCTTCTGACAGTTCACTGCCCTCATTCACAGCCTCACCAAAAATGAACCTATATACTGATTTGTGGTGTATAGTACTTAGATTTATCCCAAGAGACCATAAAAGATTTCAAGATTATATTATAATGAAGGTTGAATAATTTTTAATTAATAAAACCTTTATGGAATAATTTTTAACTAACACTCATGAGAATCAGACACTACTTATAATGATAAATTATCATTTGAAATGCAAAGTGTGCAGACATACTAAGGGAATAACCACATTAATTACTCACTATAGCCATTAAAATGTTTCCTAGGGATGCTTCATGCAGTCTCCACCACCTGGGATGGCCCTTCTGCTTTCTCCCTGATAATTTAAGACTATTGTTTCCTTCAAGAGCAAACTTCAGTCTCACTTTGTCCAAGCAACCTTCTCTTTCCAGCCCCACTAGCACATAAATGCATTCAGGTCACTTTGTTATGAAGTTCTTTTAGGTTTAACACTATCTCTTCTCTTTTGTTTTCTTTGCAGAGCTTACTAAAGCAGCTTAAATACGAAAGATGAAATACCCCCACAGAGTGCAAGGTGCCATATCCACAAAAACTGATGGGCCAATGGATAAGTGACCAAGAAAGCCAATTTCTCAGTTAATCAATCAATGCATAAAGCCATAAATTTGGAACCCTGAAAGTCATGCACTGAAGCTTAAGTTTACCAAGTAGTATTATCCTTGCCTAAAAAGTATAGATTCAGATTGGAAGTAATGAGATAGGAGTTCAAGCTGTGTTTGGCCATTTAACCAAACATCAGACAAGTTATTTTACATGTCTTAGAAATCGTTTTCCTCATTTTTTTAAAAGCACAATACTAAATTAAATGAGAGAATGAACGAGCAAAGATCTCATAAGTGATGTAAGTGTTAGCAATCACCAGTATTATTTAAATGAAGAAAGAGGAAATTAGGCACAGGAAAAATCTGTGCAGTAAGCTTGGTCTAGAGATTCTGAAGCATGCACTTGGAAATATAATATTTGAACCAAAGGTATTGTTTTTCCTTACTATTCAGCATATTTATATTCTCTAGCTTATTATTTTGTAATTGATAGCAAAGCTATAAATGGCTTTGGGGATTGTTGCATATCTCACATTGCTTCCTTGCTGCAGAATAACATAATCAAGTGGAAATAGGGAAAATTTTTTGTCAAAGATTTCTTTCTGTAGGCAAGATGCTGCTTTTTTCTAAGTATCTTTTTTGACTGTTTTATAACAATTGGTATTAATATAAAAATGGTAAACAGTGTTTTTTGTTTGCACACAAGTGAGTCTGAATTGGGGGCTTTTACTGCCAGTCATTCCCAATGCAATCTCAAGAATGTAATAGGCAATCAGACAGTGATTTATCTGACCCATTATTGAGAAAGAACCAAGAAAAATCTAAACATCATTTGGCTCACTCATGTGCACATTGCAAATGTGAAACAGTGAATTATCTGAGCCTTTGTCATGATTTTCTATGCTATAAACATATTTAGTATTTGAAAATTTGTTTTTATTGCTGCCCTTAATTTTTCTTTGTGCAATCATAGAAAGATATACAGGAGGAAAGTAAATATAATGGAGTTTCCTAAAGGAAAGATATTTAAAAATCAAGGCCGTGGCTGCACTAGAAAATTAATCTTATAGGCCTTCTGGGGGTGAGGTGTATTGTTGCAATGTCTTTACCAAATTCCAGCTAGGGTAATTACTTCAGTCTATTCTGCCCACAGGAAATGCCTCCTGTGGTCTGGCCACTGGACTCTATCCCATCACTGAAACCGTTGGGTGGGTGGTCTGCTAAGCAGCTGTCATGTGGTTACATTTCAAGAGAAGATGAAGCAAGCTTGTGTATGAGTGGGTTTTAAGTGCCAAAACAAAGTCCAAATCACACAATATGCTTTTAGTTATATATCTATGATGAACAATTATGTTATGAAGTTCATTTGAAAAAATAGTGCGGTGTTACACCGTGTAAAAAATAATCCACAAATGAATTACTTTACTAATTAGTTTAGTAACTAATTAGCAGTTGCTTTTGTGCCTGTCTCACAGCTTCCTAGCCTGGGGAGCAAAATGAACATATCCAAATAATGGCACAAATGAAGTTATAAACTGCAAGCAGAGAGAAGTGATACAAAGGAAAAGAGCAGGGTTTGGTGAGAGCACATGGGCCAAGGAGGCTGACCAGGGTTGGAATATCGGAGGAAACTTGAGTTGAGACTAGAGAGTGAGAGGCAGTGGGGCTAAATCGGGTGGTTGAAGAGGGGGATGGAAAACAGCAGGTGTAAAATCTCCCCAGTGAGAGAAAATACAGTGCATTGAAGGAAGCAGAGGAAGGCTCTGGGCACTGAGTGCAGAGGTGAGGTGGGGAGGGAGGCAGGAGCCAACCATCCCAGACCTTGTAAGGCTGACAGTATTCCTAGAAGGTGTTACCAGAGTTTTAATAGGAAAGATTACCATTACAGATAAAATTAATTTATAGAATTCAGATAGCACTCCATTCCATTTTCACCGTATTTATTACCTTTATTTTTTAAATAAAAATAATTAAATATTGAGCAATATCTTAGGCACTTTAATACATCATTTTGTTTTCTTCTCACAGGAAACAACAAGGCAGACATTTTTCTAATTTGGGTACTGAAGGAACAAACTTTGTAATCTGGCTGAGGTTCACAAGTAATATGTGGCAAAGGAATAATTCACACCTTAACTGGCCTGACTCCAGAGCCTTTCTATTGATTTGTCTGGCCACATTTGTTCTCTGCCCCAGAATACTGAAATAGTGCATGAAACTATTTGGGCATGGTTTCTTTCTTTCTTTCTTTCTTTCTTTTTTTTCTTTCTTTTTTTATTTATTCATGAGAGACAGAAAGAGAGGAGGAGGCAGAGGGAGAAGCCAACTCAAACCAGGCTCAAACCCAGGACCTGGGATCATGACCTGAGCCAAAGGCAGATGCTGAACCGCCTGAGCCACCCAAGCACCCCTGTTCATAGTTTCAAGGAAACAGTAGAGTCTCCCTTCATATCAGTGATGGGTTGTTAATGCTGCAGTTTTAATCTTACGATTTTCAGTTAAGGCCTTAATTGTGAAGTTTTCTAGCTACACAAAGAGGAAAGGAGGCAACTTTTAGTGTGCAGCATCTTATATAAACCCAGAATTGGCCTTAGATATATGCATGTCAAATTACTACAATACACACTTAAATTAAATTTAAGTATTAATTTATTAATACTTTATATTTATTTAATATATATTAAATACTTTATATTTATTTAATATAAATATAATATATAAAGTAATTAATACTTTATATTTATTTAATATATTTAATATTTATTAATTTAATACTTAAATTTAAGTATTTTGTTACTTATACATCAGTAAAGCTGGGGAATAAATGATAATTAGGCAGAAAAATAGATTGGAACACTTTGTAACAAAACTCTGCAATAGCGCTAAATGTAGATGTGGAAAATCCAACCATAGCTTCATGAGCAGAAGCCAAACCTGATCCTCTCTATAACCGCAAATGATTTGACCATTTTCATTCTTTGTAGACCACAG